>JAHPZR010036888.1:0-22591 GCA_019787425.1 Platygyra sinensis
AATGCACAGGAAATGCGTTGAAAATCACACATTTGAATACATGAGATGATTTTCTCCACGATCTCAAATCACATGAGATGATTTTCATAGACCTGAGAATCGTTAGGGGATTGGATTATGAGTTTTAAAGCTGGGAAATTTCTCTGGAATCAACTACGATGATAATATTAGATCGTTTGAATCATCTGTTATGATTTTATCGACAGTTAGGAATCATCTGTGGATTCATACTCAAGATTGACCGCAAAGGTATAATGACTTCTCATTTGTGTCACAGTGCAGTCAGAAGATTACGTGTTTTAAATAAGACCACACAGAAAAACAATGGAGAAAGTGCTGCCTTTCGCAATTTTTCATGATATACTAGCTAGTATGAAATATGCAAATTTGTGTAGCTTGTGTTTGTGCACAGTAAATGCAATGATATGCCAAGGTTGGTCGACAATAACAAAGTGAAAAGTTGCCTCACCTTTGGATATTATTGGCTGACATCTCAGCTTATCTCTTATGTTGAAACTATTTTTTTAATCATTGATCTGGAAGAGTAGGCAGGGGTGGATTATGAAAGCATCTTAACTTGTATTTTAGTTCACGTTTTGACACGTTTTGACACTCCAAAATCTAAACATTCCATAAAGTCAAATTACCCACTCTTCATGTTCACTGACATCTTTGTCCATGTAACTCTTTAGGAGCTTTTAAGTTAGCCGTTTTCAGTCATCATTTGTACCTTTATCACCCAAATGGACCGGCAAATTGTCCAGCTGGCCTAAATTACAACGCGGCAATCTCTACTGGCGACCTGCACTTCCAAATGGAAAAAATATATTCATCTCAGCAGTCCAAAGAGTAGCTAGACTCCCAGTTGTAATGCTAGATGATACAGTTCTTCTGCTATAAAATCTTGTCCAGTTTTGATGAAATATGAATAAAAATAACCCGAAAATGCTTTGACAGCCCTCAAATCTCAGTCAAAAGTCTCTCGAGTGTTTAAGCCCGGTTCCCAAAGTGATGTCACAAGTAGCATACCGGCTAACTCTCCCAGTTTTCCCGGGAGTCTCCAAGTTTTTCATTAAATCTCCCGGTCTCTCAAAATGCCTTTTGGGTGATTTTCGGTGTTATTCCTGGACATTGTCTTTAATAACATTCTCACAATGCAAAGATTTCTAGACATCTCCAGATTTTTGTACTCTGGGGGTTGGCAGGTATGCCAGTAGCCTGACCCAAATCCCACTTTGCAAGGTCGTGAACATAGAATTAACAAGTTCAAATGCCTCTAAAAACACAGGGATTTTTATCAATTGAGATAATATTTTGAAGTTATCAAGGAAACTAGTAGATTTTATTTCTGAAATAAAAAAAAATTGTGGCTAGTGGCACCTTAAAGAAAACTCAGTTACAGTGCCTCCATAGCCAGCCAAAATAATTATTTCTAGTTGCCACTAAAACAATTCGTATCTTAAAAAATACAAATAATCCACGTATTAAAAAATGCAAAATAGAAGCATAACCAACGAGTACAGTGTTTGCTTTCCTCCCGCTTCCCTAAGCGTATGACCGACCTTATGTTGTTGTTACAGTGTTTTGGTCACGTGAGTACTGACTACTGTTTACAAGCGAAAGAAAAACGCAAGTTCGAAAATTTAAATTTTTTAGCACTTGGGCACGTTTTGTAAACAAACCATAAAATATCATCGACCTAAGTAGCTCGAAATATTGCCAATGTGGAAAAGAATTTCTTACAGAGCGCTTTTGCACTGCTAATGGTAATAAGTAAGAAAAACTCGCGTTCTCCATCGCTAAAAGGTGAGAAAACAACAGTGTAAAAATCCCGGAGCCAAAAAATAAGCTTGAATATATTGGGCAGTGATATCCTCTCGTGCGCAAAACCCCACCTTAGACCGCTTACATAAATTTACCTAAGAGGAAAGAACAAACTCCTCCAGGTGATATTCGTTACTCCTTGAAGAATTCTTGAAAAACAAGAACATTGCCGGCGTTGAAAACGCGCAAATTTAATCTTATACTGTACTCACCTCCATGTCAATTTGTCCATCCTTGTCGACCAAAGTCCAGCCGTTTTCAAAATCGTCTGTTTCGGTAGAAGCCATCACTTTCGCACAAAATCTTTACATTTTCATGGACGAATTAACTGACTGGCCTTTTTGCCGTTGAGGAAATAAATGAGGATTCAAGCGACTAATGTTCCGCTCGCCAGTGTTTTGGTTCTGTGCCACCCTGGTTCTGAACTGTTGTCATTCCGAGAAATAGTCACGTGGCGATGGTAAGCCAATCAAAAGATTCGCGTGTTATTTTTACCGCGTACTTGCCCGCCCCTTTTGAAAGCTAACCAATAAGGGAAGAACAAGATGTAAACAGAAATTTCACAGGCAGAGGTTACGCTGTGTAAAATGATGCAATCATTGCTTTCTGAAGCCTCGGAAAAGTGAGTTGGATTAGTGCCACGTATATTCTCGCCTTGCGAGTTCCACATCACGACTCGTAACGGGACGAAACGTCAGCTAACACAGCCAAGGCATCATGCCTACTTTTGTTAATTAAAAATGTACAAAATCGACATGGTTTCGCCCGCGGATTGGGTATCAATACTTAGCATATTATCGCAAAATACAAAAATCTGCAGAAAAACGTTGAAATTTTGCCACCTTTGCACACGCGCAACTGTCAAAATTCGCTCAATAATAATACAGTTGCTTGGCGTCCCACATTTGTATCGTTTGAGGCAACATTTCAGACATCTACTAGTTAAGCTGTTTAAGTTGACATTTAGTGATGACATGAATACTTATCCTTACCTCTTGGCGAAGACAGCCAAACCACAAACCGCCATATGCATAAATCAAGGTGACGTTCAAACGGTCCTTTTAAAAAAAGATATGTCCAGTAGAATATTACCAATTATAACCCATCAAATCTTTTCGCTCGCGCATGATTGGTCTAAACACATCACGTGACCAAATATCCCCCAGCTAAAACTGGGGGATATCCGAGAATATACCCTAATTTTCAAAACTGTGTGCGTTGCGTAAAAGATTTGAAGGATAATAAACACGATAGTCTCCATTTGGGGCGAAAGTATGCTCGGATATTTGTCCTTGGACATTATCTGTTCCTCGAAGCTCTAAAGACTGGCTACAAGCATTCTAGGCCAAAAACATGTAATGAACTTGCCAAACAATTATACATACAAGAGTGTAGATCAGACTATGTTCCCATGGTGTTTTCTAGCCTGCGATAGCAGGTAGTTTTATCATGATTTGTTTCATCAGCCACTGAACCAAGCAACTATGATCATAATAACCCACGCAGTGGCCTAAGTTCTCAGGCTACGAGTGCTGCATAGTCATTCTTGTATCATGTTTTCACTTTTTGCTGCACAAACAATCCAAAGTATTACCAGAACTCCAAGACCAAGCCTAATAAAACCAAAATAAAAGATATTCACTCTTTGTCATTAAAAAAATCAAAGGCACTAATAAGTAGCCTGCAATAAAGGCCATCCTTCACTGCAGTCTCAAGTGGAATTTCACGAACCACCACCTGGGGTAGAAGCAAACAATACAAGGATGGCTGTTTCTGCAGGCTAACCAACTAGATAACCCTATAGGAACACAATGGTAACTTTTCTTTGCAGCAATCTTTCACATTCATCACTTTCCTTGAAAGCTTCCAGTTACAAGCTTAAGTTGTTACCCTTATAACTTTCTCATTTGCCAAGCGTTTCTTTTGAAAAGTTGAAACCACCCTGACTTTTCCATTGGTAACCTTGAATCAAAATATTTCATTAGATGATTTGAGAAAATGGAAGCACTAGCCCTCAAAATATCAATTAGCTATTTAATGCCTACTACAAATTCACCTCTAATTAAACCTGCAGATCATATTATCTTCCTTTAGTAACAAGATCTTTAGACTGTTTCTGGTCTGCTTGCAGGTGTTTTTTTCTATTAAGGTCCAACAAGTGTTCATTTCTGCCCCATCTCTCTTCCTGATTCTTGAGAGAAAACAGACTGCATTAGCAGTCTAGACTGTTTCAGGCTCCTGGCAAAGTTCCCTTGTTTTTTTGCTGTATTTACTTGAAGTTTAGAACAGGTCTTACTCACACAGAGGAAACCAGATCTCGCTCACAATGTGTAGATTTGACATTGTCCCAAGTGAGCTACTGCTGGAACTATCTCCTGGTGTAGTTGGAAACAGGAACTCACGTGGAAATATTGCAAATGATCAAGTTTGAAAGTCAACAGTTTAGCTGACCACACTAGGCCCTCGCCATGTGATTCCAATAAAATCAACCCCTTTCCAAATATTGAGTAGCTAGAAATCTATTTCTTAAATGAAAAAACAGGTTTCAACTTGAGGACATTGGAGGATATGTGATCATTTTGTTTTAGGTTACCTGTCATCTTGCCACTGGGGAGTGTCGCCACCTAGAAACCACCTTGTCACCACCTCAACTACTTTGCTCTTGTTCAGACAGCTAATTCACTTTGACTACTTTGCTCTCATTCAAACAGCTAATTCACTTTGACTACATTACTCTAGTTTGTCTTTTTCTTGGTGTTTGGTAGCAAGATGTCTTCACTTTGTGGTGAGCTGGTTGGTGGCAACGTAGTTTCTTCATGGTGAGTTGGTTGGTGGCAAAACTCCCTAATGGTGAGATAAACGGATACCCTTGTACCTTGTTTTATACCACTAACCATATATATTTATTAGATGCATTCAAATAAATGCCCTTATGGCACACCTTTACAAAAGATCTTTTACTTCCTTAAATTCAATTCAGTTAACTAACGCTCTGATGGTTTACTAACTATAACCTGCTCTTTTCATTTCTTAAAATAGATTTTTGGAAAGTTGTGATTAACCAGCCTTCGAGCAGCCTTCAAACAACAGTGGCCCCAATGAACCTCGCACCAATCCCCCTCCACTTCATACAACAGAAAATGGATTGGTCAGTCAAATTAAACATGGCAGGTATTGTTATCCTGCGTTATTATACATTGTAGTCACCATCTGTCTTCTCATTGGCTAAAAGCCTACAGTTAATTCTGGGAAACAGCGCAACCTACAGATTATTCACTAATCAGACTGTACCTACAGATTAGTGAATAATCTGTAGGTTGCGTGCGCAATGCATGATTTCCTAGAGCAATGTCAAGTTCACAGACAGCAATGTCAAGTTCACGGATAGCGAAGTAAGAATGGCTTCTCGATTCGCTTCATCGAGGTAAGAATGACAGTTTTCTTCAATGATACTCTCTTTAGAAATGCATTTAACTTTTCTGCACTTGATTGTTCTATAAAGACGATGAAAATTTGTTTTTCACTCAGTTGTACATTTCAAGTGTTTGAAAAGAAACTGCAATCGAGCTGCGATAATGCGTTTGTCGTTATTTTCTTCAAAACAATGTATAATAAAACAATTATTAGATTGGGTTTTTGTGATATCCGGAATAATCAAGATCTTGGTTAGTGTTATCAGCCTCAGCCTTCGGCTTCGGCTTCGGCTGATAACACTTACTTGAACCTTGATTATTCTGGATATCACAAAAACCTCATCCAATAAAATTGTTTATTATCTCCCGCTAATAATTTTTAAAAATTGCAAAGGCAGACTTCTCCATTGTTTTTCTGTGGTCTTATTTAAAACACGCTATCTTCTGACTGCACTGTGACACAAATGAGAAGTCATTATACCTTTGCGGTCAATCTTGAGTTATGAATCCACAGATGATTCCTAACTGTCGATAAAATCATAACAGATGATTCAAACGATCTAATATTATCATCGTAGTTGATTCCAGAGAAAATTTCCCAAGCTTTAAAACTCATAATCCAATCCTCCTAACGATTCTCAGGTCTATGAAAATCATCTCATGTGATTTGAGATCGTGGAGAAAATCATCTCATGTATTCAAATGTGTGATTTTCAACCGCATTTTCCTGTGCATTATCACGTGACTTCAACATGTGTTGAAAGAAGCTGACATGGTAGATTCTCGCCAAATGTCAAATTTCCATCTCCTTAGAAAACAAACAGAGGTAGACTCAATTCCCAGATGCATTGCCAGCATTTTCCTTCCGCTGTTTATCCTCTTGCTTCTGCTCAGGTGTTGAACTCTTCACTTCATCCACAACAGCAGTAGCAGCATCAGTATTCGAACTGTGTTCTTCCTGTCTGTTTTTCAAACCATGTTCGTTTGCGTATCTCTCGAGCAAGGGTCTGAAGATATATATTCCGCTGCCAACTCCGACTAAACTCACTACAACCAGTTGATGAAAAGGCATCCTTCCTATGAAGTCTATGAAAGCGAACACCATTTTGCCAAGTGATAGGCGTACTCACTCTCGTCCGCGTGAAGACTAGGTTTAACAATGACGCCTTGTTGATTTTGATTTCAAAATGGCGGTAGAGGATGCGACCAAGCGAAAACAGCCTCCAACCACTCATCCGACCAATAAGTTATCTCCTCAGTCGTCTTCTATCCAACAATCAGAAGTGTCTTGTAAATCGCCAAATGTTATGTTTATACCAGAAAGGTATCTTGTAGCGGGATTACTCCTTTTCAGGATTGTTAATGCATTTCTCACCCAGACATTTTTTGTGCCAGATGAATTCTGGCAGGGACCCGAAGTTGCGCATAGAATAGTATTTGGATACGGATATTTAACGTGGGAGTGGAAAGAGGGTCTTAGAGGCTGGAGTTTTCCTTTGATATTTGCAGCAAGCTATAAATTGTTGGCACTGTTTGGAGTTGACACTGCTAAGTTCCTTGTTGTAGTTCCAAGACTGGTGCAAGCTTGTTTTGCCTCCTGTGGCGATTTCTTTTTGTACAAACTAGCAGTGAAGAGGTTTGGTCCTCAAAGTGGAATGTGGACGCTCATTTGCTACCTGATCTCTTGGTTTACATTGTATTGTGCGACAAGGACGTTGACAAATTCTTTGGAAACAGTCTTGACGATAATTGCCTTGTACTATTGGCCATCGACCCATGCAAGAAACAATGATGATAAAAACGAAATCATCATAGCTCTTAGTTTTGCGGCCTTTTCGTGTATCATCAGACCAACAGCTGCCATCATTTGGATTCCATTATGTGCCATGTATTTACTCTCATCACCAAACAAGTCAGTGTTTCTATTTAAGTGTATTTTTCCAATTGGATGTTTGTCCATGCTGTGGTCTCTTGTCGTGAACAGCTGGTTGTATGAGAAGTGGACACCAGTAGAGCTCAACTTTGTCAAATTTAATGTCATTAATGATATGGGAACATTTTATGGAAGTCACCCATGGCACTGGTAAGTTGGAGTTAGATAGGCCCTTCCACTTACCCTGTGCTGCCTGGAAGAGGGTCTAGTTACAGTCTTACTTACCATTTGAAATAATTCCCAAAATTGATCAAATTAATTCTCTTTGAAATATCTTTTCTTTGGTTGTTTTTATATGTCCAGACATGCATAATTCATCTGCAGATATCTCCAGAAATGCAGGTTAATGCGATGCATACTCTTTATGATAAGCATTCCTGAAAAGTCACCAAAATACAGATAATTCTGTCAAATATAAAGTGATATGAAAATGACACTTTGTGATGCTTATTCCTGAAGCACATTGAATCTCATTAACATGTATTTCTGGACAGAAGTGTTCATCTGTTTAAACTCTGGGAAGTTTTGGGCAAGTTATTTTTTTTGCATGTGTATCTCTGCTTCTGCATAACAATAAGCATAAGACAAGTCATTATTCATTCAATATATTTCCCCGTTTCTTCTTGGTTAAAACCACATGCATAATTCACCATAACCAGCTGCTGTTGACCAAATATTGAACCAATGACATCACAAGAACAGCCCGCTGCAAATTATTGAACCGCTGACGTCAAAATGATGTCAAAAGTGCAACCCGCTGCAGATTTTTGAACCGTTGACCAAGAAAACCCGGGGACAAGGTTTTGTTATTTTTGGTGAGTGGCAAAAACAAAGAGCGAAATGGCAAAACTCCTCTAAGAATGGGAAATATTTTGAATGAATAATAAAGCAATTGTAAATTGAATTTGGCTTTTGTAGGATATGAAGAATTCTGCAGATCACGGAGGGTGTTATCCACCGAGGCCGACGGCCGAGGTGGATAACACCCTCCGAGATCTGCAGAATTCTTCATATCCTACAAAAGCCAAATTCAATTTACAATTGCTTTATTATTCATTCAAAATATTTCCCATTCTTAGAGGAGTTTTGCCATTTCGCTCTTTGTTTTTGCCACTCACCAAAAATAACAAAACCTTGTCCCCGGGTTTTCTTGGTCAACGGTTCAAAAATCTGCAGCGGGTTGCACTTTTGACATCATTTTGACGTCAGCGGTTCAATAATTTGCAGCGGGCTGTTCTTGTGATGTCATTGGTTCAATATTTGGTCAACAGCAGCTGGTTATGGTGAATTATGCATGTGGTTTTAACCAAGAAGAAACGGGGAAATATATTGAATGAATAATGACTTGTCTTATGCTTATTGTTATGCAGAAGCAGAGATACACATGCAAAAAAAATAACTTGCCCAAAACTTCCCAGAGTTTAAACAGATGAACACTTCTGTCCAGAAATACATGTTAATGAGATTCAATGTGCTTCAGGAATAAGCATCACAAAGTGTCATTTTCATATCACTTTATATTTGACAGAATTATCTGTATTTTGGTGACTTTTCAGGAATGCTTATCATAAAGAGTATGCATCGCATTAACCTGCATTTCTGGAGATATCTGCAGATGAATTATGCATGTCTGGACATATAAAAACAACCAAAGAAAAGATATTTCAAAGAGAATTAATTTGATCAATTTTGGGAATTATTTCAAATGGTAAGTAAGACTGTAACTAGACCCTCTTCCAGGCAGCACAGGGTAAGTGGAAGGGCCTATCTAACTCCAACTTACCAGTGCCATGGGTGACTTCCATAAAATGTTCCCATATCATTAATGACATTAAATTTGACAAAGTTGAGCTCTACTGGTGTCCACTTCTCATACAACCAGCTGTTCACGACAAGAGACCACAGCATGGACAAACATCCAATTGGAAAAATACACTTAAATAGAAACACTGACTTGTTTGGTGATGAGAGTAAATACATGGCACATAATGGAATCCAAATGATGGCAGCTGTTGGTCTGATGATACACGAAAAGGCCGCAAAACTAAGAGCTATGATGATTTCGTTTTTATCATCATTGTTTCTTGCATGGGTCGATGGCCAATAGTACAAGGCAATTATCGTCAAGACTGTTTCCAAAGAATTTGTCAACGTCCTTGTCGCACAATACAATGTAAACCAAGAGATCAGGTAGCAAATGAGCGTCCACATTCCACTTTGAGGACCAAACCTCTTCACTGCTAGTTTGTACAAAAAGAAATCGCCACAGGAGGCAAAACAAGCTTGCACCAGTCTTGGAACTACAACAAGGAACTTAGCAGTGTCAACTCCAAACAGTGCCAACAATTTATAGCTTGCTGCAAATATCAAAGGAAAACTCCAGCCTCTAAGACCCTCTTTCCACTCCCACGTTAAATATCCGTATCCAAATACTATTCTATGCGCAACTTCGGGTCCCTGCCAGAATTCATCTGGCACAAAAAATGTCTGGGTGAGAAATGCATTAACAATCCTGAAAAGGAGTAATCCCGCTACAAGATACCTTTCTGGTATAAACATAACATTTGGCGATTTACAAGACACTTCTGATTGTTGGATAGAAGACGACTGAGGAGATAACTTATTGGTCGGATGAGTGGTTGGAGGCTGTTTTCGCTTGGTCGCATCCTCTACCGCCATTTTGAAATCAAAATCAACAAGGCGTCATTGTTAAACCTAGTCTTCACGCGGACGAGAGTGAGTACGCCTATCACTTGGCAAAATGGTGTTCGCTTTCATAGACTTCATAGGAAGGATGCCTTTTCATCAACTGGTTGTAGTGAGTTTAGTCGGAGTTGGCAGCGGAATATATATCTTCAGACCCTTGCTCGAGAGATACGCAAACGAACATGGTTTGAAAAACAGACAGGAAGAACACAGTTCGAATACTGATGCTGCTACTGCTGTTGTGGATGAAGTGAAGAGTTCAACACCTGAGCAGAAGCAAGAGGATAAACAGCGGAAGGAAAATGCTGGCAATGCATCTGGGAATTGAGTCTACCTCTGTTTGTTTTCTAAGGAGATGGAAATTTGACATTTGGCGAGAATCTACCATGTCAGCTTCTTTCAACACATGTTGAAGTCACGTGATAATGCACAGGAAAATGCGGTTGAAAATCACACATTTGAATACATGAGATGATTTTCTCCACGATCTCAAATCACATGAGATGATTTTCATAGACCTGAGAATCGTTAGGAGGATTGGATTATGAGTTTTAAAGCTTGGGAAATTTTCTCTGGAATCAACTACGATGATAATATTAGATCGTTTGAATCATCTGTTATGATTTTATCGACAGTTAGGAATCATCTGTGGATTCATAACTCAAGATTGACCGCAAAGGTATAATGACTTCTCATTTGTGTCACAGTGCAGTCAGAAGATAGCGTGTTTTAAATAAGACCACAGAAAAACAATGGAGAAGTCTGCCTTTGCAATTTTTAAAAATTATTAGCGGGAGATAATAAACAATTTTATTGGATGAGGTTTTTGTGATATCCAGAATAATCAAGGTTCAAGTAAGTGTTATCAGCCGAAGCCGAAGCCGAAGGCTGAGGCTGATAACACTAACCAAGATCTTGATTATTCCGGATATCACAAAAACCCAATCTAATAATTGTTTTATTATACATTGTTTTGAAGAAAATAACGACAAACGCATTATCGCAGCTCGATTGCAGTTTCTTTTCAAACACTTGAAAATGTACAACTGAGTGAAAAACAAATTTTCATCGTCTTTATAGAACAATCAAGTGCAGAAAAGTTAAATGCATTTCTAAAGAGAGTATCATTGAAGAAAACTGTCATTCTTACCTCGATGAAGCGAATCGAGAAGCCATTCTTACTTCGCTATCCGTGAACTTGACATTGCTGTCTGTGAACTTGACATTGCTCTAGGAAATCATGCATTGCGCACGCAACCTACAGATTATTCACTAATCTGTAGGTACAGTCTGATTAGTGAATAATCTGTAGGTTGCGCTGTTTCCCAGAATTAACTGTAGGCTTTTAGCCAATGAGAAGACAGATGGTGACTACAATGTATAATAACGCAGGATAACAATACCTGCCATGTTTAATTTGACTGACCAATCCATTTTCTGTTGTATGAAGTGGAGGGGGATTGGTGCGAGGTTCATTGGGGCCACTGTTGTTTGAAGGCTGCTCGAAGGCTGGTTAATCACAACTTTCCAAAATCTATTTTAAGAAATGAAAAGAGCAGGTTATAGTTAGTAAACCATCAGAGCGTTAGTTAACTGAATTGAATTTAAGGAAGTAAAAGATCTTTTGTAAAGGTGTGCCATAAGGGCATTTATTTGAATGCATCTAATAAATATATATGGTTAGTGGTATAAAACAAGGTACAAGGGTATCCGTTTATCTCACCATTAGGGAGTTTTGCCACCAACCAACTCACCATGAAGAAACTACGTTGCCACCAACCAGCTCACCACAAAGTGAAGACATCTTGCTACCAAACACCAAGAAAAAGACAAACTAGAGTAATGTAGTCAAAGTGAATTAGCTGTTTGAATGAGAGCAAAGTAGTCAAAGTGAATTAGCTGTCTGAACAAGAGCAAAGTAGTTGAGGTGGTGACAAGGTGGTTTCTAGGTGGCGACACTCCCCAGTGGCAAGATGACAGGTAACCTAAAACAAAATGATCACATATCCTCCAATGTCCTCAAGTTGAAACCTGTTTTTTCATTTTAAGAAATAGATTTCTAGCTACTCAATATTTGGAAAGGGGTTGATTTTATTGGAATCACATGGCGAGGGCCTAGTGTGGTCAGCTAAACTGTTGACTTTCAAACTTGATCATTTGCAATATTTCCACGTGAGTTCCTGTTTCCAACTACACCAGGAGATAGTTCCAGCAGTAGCTCACTTGGGACAATGTCAAATCTACACATTGTGAGCGAGATCTGGTTTCCTCTGTGTGAGTAAGACCTGTTCTAAACTTCAAGTAAATACAGCAAAAAAACAAGGGAACTTTGCCAGGAGCCTGAAACAGTCTAGACTGCTAATGCAGTCTGTTTTCTCTCAAGAATCAGGAAGAGAGATGGGGCAGAAATGAACACTTGTTGGACCTTAATAGAAAAAAACACCTGCAAGCAGACCAGAAACAGTCTAAAGATCTTGTTACTAAAGGAAGATAATATGATCTGCAGGTTTAATTAGAGGTGAATTTGTAGTAGGCATTAAATAGCTAATTGATATTTTGAGGGCTAGTGCTTCCATTTTCTCAAATCATCTAATGAAATATTTTGATTCAAGGTTACCAATGGAAAAGTCAGGGTGGTTTCAACTTTTCAAAAGAAACGCTTGGCAAATGAGAAAGTTATAAGGGTAACAACTTAAGCTTGTAACTGGAAGCTTTCAAGGAAAGTGATGAATGTGAAAGATTGCTGCAAAGAAAAGTTACCATTGTGTTCCTATAGGGTTATCTAGTTGGTTAGCCTGCAGAAACAGCCATCCTTGTATTGTTTGCTTCTACCCCAGGTGGTGGTTCGTGAAATTCCACTTGAGACTGCAGTGAAGGATGGCCTTTATTGCAGGCTACTTATTAGTGCCTTTGATTTTTTTAATGACAAAGAGTGAATATCTTTTATTTTGGTTTTATTAGGCTTGGTCTTGGAGTTCTGGTAATACTTTGGATTGTTTGTGCAGCAAAAAGTGAAAACATGATACAAGAATGACTATGCAGCACTCGTAGCCTGAGAACTTAGGCCACTGCGTGGGTTATTATGATCATAGTTGCTTGGTTCAGTGGCTGATGAAACAAATCATGATAAAACTACCTGCTATCGCAGGCTAGAAAACACCATGGGAACATAGTCTGATCTACACTCTTGTATGTATAATTGTTTGGCAAGTTCATTACATGTTTTTGGCCTAGAATGCTTGTAGCCAGTCTTTAGAGCTTCGAGGAACAGATAATGTCCAAGGACAAATATCCGAGCATACTTTCGCCCCAAATGGAGACTATCGTGTTTATTATCCTTCAAATCTTTTACGCAACGCACACAGTTTTGAAAATTAGGGTATATTCTCGGATATCCCCCAGTTTTAGCTGGGGGATATTTGGTCACGTGATGTGTTTAGACCAATCATGCGCGAGCGAAAAGATTTGATGGGTTATAATTGGTAATATTCTACTGGACATATCTTTTTTTAAAAGGACCGTTTGAACGTCACCTTGATTTATGCATATGGCGGTTTGTGGTTTGGCTGTCTTCGCCAAGAGGTAAGGATAAGTATTCATGTCATCACTAAATGTCAACTTAAACAGCTTAACTAGTAGATGTCTGAAATGTTGCCTCAAACGATACAAATGTGGGACGCCAAGCAACTGTATTATTATTGAGCGAATTTTGACAGTTGCGCGTGTGCAAAGGTGGCAAAATTTCAACGTTTTTCTGCAGATTTTTGTATTTTGCGATAATATGCTAAGTATTGATACCCAATCCGCGGGCGAAACCATGTCGATTTTGTACATTTTTAATTAACAAAAGTAGGCATGATGCCTTGGCTGTGTTAGCTGACGTTTCGTCCCGTTACGAGTCGTGATGTGGAACTCGCAAGGCGAGAATATACGTGGCACTAATCCAACTCACTTTTCCGAGGCTTCAGAAAGCAATGATTGCATCATTTTACACAGCGTAACCTCTGCCTGTGAAATTTCTGTTTACATCTTGTTCTTCCCTTATTGGTTAGCTTTCAAAAGGGGCGGGCAAGTACGCGGTAAAAATAACACGCGAATCTTTTGATTGGCTTACCATCGCCACGTGACTATTTCTCGGAATGACAACAGTTCAGAACCAGGGTGGCACAGAACCAAAACACTGGCGAGCGGAACATTAGTCGCTTGAATCCTCATTTATTTCCTCAACGGCAAAAAGGCCAGTCAGTTAATTCGTCCATGAAAATGTAAAGATTTTGTGCGAAAGTGATGGCTTCTACCGAAACAGACGATTTTGAAAACGGCTGGACTTTGGTCGACAAGGATGGACAAATTGACATGGAGGTGAGTACAGTATAAGATTAAATTTGCGCGTTTTCAACGCCGGCAATGTTCTTGTTTTTCAAGAATTCTTCAAGGAGTAACGAATATCACCTGGAGGAGTTTGTTCTTTCCTCTTAGGTAAATTTATGTAAGCGGTCTAAGGTGGGGTTTTGCGCACGAGAGGATATCACTGCCCAATATATTCAAGCTTATTTTTTGGCTCCGGGATTTTTACACTGTTGTTTTTCTCACCTTTTAGCGATGGAGAACGCGAGTTTTTCTTACTTATTACCATTAGCAGTGCAAAAGCGCTCTGTAAGAAATTCTTTTCCACATTGGCAATATTTCGAGCTACTTAGGTCGATGATATTTTATGGTTTGTTTACAAAACGTGCCCAAGTGCTAAAAAATTTAAATTTTCGAACTTGCGTTTTTCTTTCGCTTGTAAACAGTAGTCAGTACTCACGTGACCAAAACACTGTAACAACAACATAAGGTCGGTCATACGCTTAGGGAAGCGGGAGGAAAGCAAACACTGTACTCGTTGGTTATGCTTCTATTTTGCATTTTTTAATACGTGGATTATTTGTATTTTTTAAGATACGAATTGTTTTAGTGGCAACTAGAAATAATTATTTTGGCTGGCTATGGAGGCACTGTAACTGAGTTTTCTTTAAGGTGCCACTAGCCACAATTTTTTTTTATTTCAGAAATAAAATCTACTAGTTTCCTTGATAACTTCAAAATATTATCTCAATTGATAAAAATCCCTGTGTTTTTAGAGGCATTTGAACTTGTTAATTCTATGTTCACGACCTTGCAAAGTGGGATTTGGGTCAGGCTACTGGCATACCTGCCAACCCCCAGAGTACAAAAATCTGGAGATGTCTAGAAATCTTTGCATTGTGAGAATGTTATTAAAGACAATGTCCAGGAATAACACCGAAAATCACCCAAAAGGCATTTTGAGAGACCGGGAGATTTAATGAAAAACTTGGAGACTCCCGGGAAAACTGGGAGAGTTAGCCGGTATGCTACTTGTGACATCACTTTGGGAACCGGGCTTAAACACTCGAGAGACTTTTGACTGAGATTTGAGGGCTGTCAAAGCATTTTCGGGTTATTTTTATTCATATTTCATCAAAACTGGACAAGATTTTATAGCAGAAGAACTGTATCATCTAGCATTACAACTGGGAGTCTAGCTACTCTTTGGACTGCTGAGATGAATATATTTTTTCCATTTGGAAGTGCAGGTCGCCAGTAGAGATTGCCGCGTTGTAATTTAGGCCAGCTGGACAATTTGCCGGTCCATTTGGGTGATAAAGGTACAAATGATGACTGAAAACGGCTAACTTAAAAGCTCCTAAAGAGTTACATGGACAAAGATGTCAGTGAACATGAAGAGTGGGTAATTTGACTTTATGGAATGTTTAGATTTTGGAGTGTCAAAACGTGTCAAAACGTGAACTAAAATACAAGTTAAGATGCTTTCATAATCCACCCCTGCCTACTCTTCCAGATCAATGATTAAAAAAATAGTTTCAACATAAGAGATAAGCTGAGATGTCAGCCAATAATATCCAAAGGTGAGGCAACTTTTCACTTTGTTATTGTCGACCAACCTTGGCATATCATTGCATTTACTGTGCACAAACACAAGCTACACAAATTTGCATATTTCATACTAGCTAGTATATCATGAAAAATCCTTTGACAGATCTTGAAAATAGGTTCAGTATAGTATTGGTCACATGAATAAATTTGTACTGTTGTTTTGAATGAAATGTCCATTTTACGTGAGTCTGCTAATGACCTGTGAGTTCTCGACTTGACCTATAGTTTCATCTCGGGCTTGGAGGATTGTTTGTGCTAGGAATGGTCAGAATAGTCACTAGTCTGATGGCTTCTAGCTTATCCCAAACTTGTGTTTTGTGCAGTACTTTGATGGCTCTTTGGCTTTAGCTTCACGCCGATCAGCTCACTTCTCACTTTTCTCGTTTCTGTTCAAGTTTCATTGAGATAGAGATATTCAGTAAAGAAGAATATTCTATTCTATGCACCTGTGTTGTTACAGCCTCCAACAACACATCATCCTTGTATTCTGCAACGATTTTGACACACAGTCTCACATGTTTCAATTTATTTTCGGAAACAAAATATTGTTATTCCCGAAGTGATGTCAGAAGCCAACTTATCCCATTCTTGGCTATTCCTCAGTTGTGAACATAGAAAAGGGCAACTTTACAAACATTGGAAATTCATACAAAACTAAAAAAATAGCCACAATAATAATTTTTTTTGTAGCTGTGGTGATCAGGAGAAAAAGGAAATTTATGTTAGTGAAAAATTTTTGGGCTTAGAGGCACTTAAATATTGCCTCAAACTTTATAAGACTTCAAAACGAGATACCAAATATTGAGAGCACATTAGGTTCACAGCTGGTAAGAATAATTATAGACAGATGCAGTGTTCTCCCTTGTTTTCAGCACAACAGGTAAAAGAGCATTTTAAACTGGTAAAGCAATGAAGTGAATAGCAGGCTTGTTTGATAAGGATTGAAATATGCCCCATTCTGGTCAACTTCAGCGCCGACCTTAAATTAAATCTTAATAAATGCAAGTTTTGCCCTCATTTGCTAGGTAGTTTGTGTAAGTATTAAATACAAGACAAAAGAGTGGTTGTCGGAACGTTCCTTGTAATTTTCTCTTTGTTCCTGTCAGCTTGTTTTATTAGTAGCACTTAAAAGCTAACATAGAAAGCAATCCGGTTTTTGCTTAGCCTTTTTTTCACTCTCTAGTCAACCTCTCAATATACATGAATCATCAGTAACTTGCTCTGCTTTCTATCCTGTCCCCTTATTGAATTGCTACGGTGGCCCACAACTGTCACAACTGTCACGGCAAAAGAATTAACCTCACAGCAAAAAGAAAAAGAATCGCAGCAAAAAGAAAAAGACTCGCGCCAAAAAGAAAAACCTCACGGCGAAATGAAAAAGACTCACGGCAAAAAGAAAAACCTCATGGCGAAAAGAAAAAGACTAGTGGAAAAAAGAGTAACCTCATGGCAAAAAGGAAAAGACTCGCGGCAAAAAGAATAACCTCCTGGCAAAACGAAAAAGACTCTCGGCAAAATTTCTTCGATGCCGAGAGGACATCTTAATTCTTATTTCTTTTGTCGTGAAGTCGAGGTTTTTCTTTTTGCCTTGAGGTTATTATTTTTGCCATGAGTCGTTTTCTTTTTGCCGTGAGGTTTTTCTTTTTTCCATGAGGCTTTTCTTTTAGGCACGAGTCTTTTTCTTTTTGCAGTGAGTCTTTCTTTTTGCTGTGAGGTTTTTCTTTTTGCAGTGAGTCCTTTTCTTTTTGCTGTGAGGTTTTTCTTTTTGCCATGAGTCTTTTTCTTTTGCCGTGAGGTTTTCCTTTTTGCCCTGAGGTTTTTCTTTTCGCTGTGAGTCCTTTTCTTTTTGCTGTGAGGTTATTCTTTTAGCTGTGAGTCTTTTTCTTATTGCCGTGAGGTTTTTCTTTTTGCTGTGAGTCCTTTTCTTTTTGCTGTGAGGTTTTTCTTTTTGCCATGAGTCTTTTTCTTTTGCTGTGAGGTTTTTCTTTTTGCCCTGAGGTTTTTTTTTTCACTGTGAGTCCTTTTCTTTTTGCTGTGAGGTTATTCTGTTTGCTGTGAGTCTTTTTCTTTTTGCCGTGAGGTTTTTCTTTTTGCCGTGAGTCCTTTTCTTTTTGCTGTGAGGTTTTTCTTTTTGTCGTGAGTGTTTTCTTTTTGCCGTGAGGTTTTTCTTTTTGGTCTGAGTCTTTTTCTTTTTGCCGTGAGGTTTTTCATTTTGCCGTGAGTCCTTTTCGTAAATTTGCTGTGAGGTTTTTCTTTTTGCTTTGAGTCTTTTTTTTTTGCCGTAACAGTTGTGGGCTACCAGAAATTGCTCACCAAAAGAACATTTCAAAAAAGAAAAGGAATCATAAAATTGATATCAGAATGTAAAACTCAACTTTCAGTTTCTTTGAAAATGCAGGTAAAATTAAAAAAGGCATCTTCATCCAAGTCTGACTGATAAGCATCATTTTTCTTGATTTCCAAAGCCACTTTTTCACCGATGTTGCTGTTTCCTAATAAACATTTTCTTTGAAAAGACCTCATCTAATATGCATTACAGTTTTCTGATTTTCCACCTTTGGCATTAGATGTCAAATGAAATTGAATAGCATTTTCATTTGCAAGTGTTTTATTGTTTGTATTGATTTTCTTGCCCTAAAGTCAAAGAGAAAAAGGCAAAAGCCACTTCTGGGGTATCCTCGTTGTGCTTACATGAAATGTGACTACCAAATAAGTGGTGTTCTTTCAAACCAATGAAATTCACTGCATATTCATTTTCATTCAAGTTCTGGAAAGATTTTATTGTCAAGGATTTTCTAAAAACGTCATCTGAAATAGATTTTAAACACTTTTGACCTGAATGTGGAGCATTTCATGACGAAGATAAGTTTGCGATCACCACACATGAATGTTGGTCAATTTAGCAACACCAGTTTTCTAAAACCGATAGTTAGGTGGCAAGTTCAAGGAACTGATTTCCAATCAAATACTTGTGCTTTACCTATAACTGTTTGCATTCATGACTTGCCATTGCTGACAGAGAGAAATGAAAACAGCGTTCGTTATCGCTTCATGGTGAAACTGAACGTAAACAAGTACAGATGCACATGCAAAGAAATGACATCTGCTACAATGGAATTGTGGTAGAAAGCCCCCCCAAAATTCGCAGATCGTGTTTTTCCACTGTAAACTTTTAATGGCATTTTTGTGTCTGCTATTTGCATATGCAAATGCAGGCACTATGCAGAGCTGTAGAAATTTTGATCGCTACTTCATATAGTACAAGTGTGAAAATTTTTTATAGAGGTTTGAGTGAGGTTTTCATTACAAGTCCATTTGTGATTATGCACATGAGGGACAGGTAAAGCGTAACCATTTGTCGTGAATCTGTCGTGAACCACGATGAATGCCGTCACTCAATCGTGAATTATCATAACCCTTACCATTGGTTGAGAAAATTACAAATTCAAGACAACATTCGGAACCAATAGAATTCGAGGAAATGAGTCGGCAATTGCGTCAACGATCACGTGGGAAAGAAGGCTGCAGCCCACGCTTCGCGAACGAAGGACATTTTGTGTTTTGTCTCCCTAGCTGTTGGGTTTCACTGTGGATGTCAGAAAGCGAGGTAAGTGAATGAGTTTTTTTTCATTTTCTGAAGTTTGTCATGAATTTCTTAAAAGGTGTTGTCTCAATATGTCACAGCTTTTGAAGTATGGGTCAACTTGGCCGAATAAATGGCATTGACAGGGGCTTTCAAGTTGTCAATCGATACACAGCTCGGCATAGACTTTCTGAGAAGTCCTTCGTCTTGTTTATTCAGTACCTCTCGCTCTCGGCCGCTTTGCGACTTAAACAACGGCTGCTTCGCAGCCTAACATATTCAACCCTGAAATTCATAAGGTCGACTTGTGGCAAGTCTAAGCTCGGTGCCATAGAGTTACTCCTGTGCTTGCGAAGACACGAACTTTAAAGTTTTATCAGCCCCATATATAGGGAAACAAAAGCCGAAAACACCTATCATTTCCCCAACGTCTGCGAAAGCTGTGGACAGTTTATACGCACAAATTTGTTTCAGAACTAGCAAGCTTGATCTTCTCGATAGCTATTATCTAATTAAAGATTTAGCGAACCTAGCCTTGATATCAGAACTAGTAGTTTTGTTTATAATGCACCAGTCAATGTTATTAAAGCCCGCCGAGGATTTGACATTTTTGCCTATTTTTTTGTCAAATACTTTACCCAGGGGAAAACACTGATGTCAAATACCCCTTCCCTGGTTCTAAATTTTGTTTGATTTAAGATGATGAAAATTACAATGTAATTTAATTCTTTGTTATTCTAAAAAGATAAAATAAACTTTATATCACATGAGATCTTAGAACTGCAATGCAGAGAGGGCCCACTTCCAGTCATAGTCATAAGTTGGGATCTCAAAGCCCACGCAGTACTGATGGGAGCTAAACACGATAGAAGTTTGATAATGATCAGTAAAAATTACCATGAAAAATTAATATTTCTATTACCTCATTTGTGCTCTCTTTTGATATTCAGACTATCAATCGTTCATAAGAATAACACTCAGATCAAAACACTCACCTCTTTGACAAATTCTTGAAATCCCCTTGCAGCCACTGCCCTTTTTTGTCTTGCTGTATCCCAGGCCTCATAAAGGCGGCATTTCCCAAGCGCCTTTTCCCAAGGTTTTTTAAGTCCCACGTGATAATGTATATTCAGAAGTTGACAGGCAAATTTTATACGATCACTTGTGAGTGAAGGGCACCACATGAAATATTTTCAAGATGGTGCGACTAGGCTCCAGGCTCTTGTAGATTTTGTCAAATTACCCACCCTCGAGAACTTGACTTGTGTTATGTCAAATCTTTAACCATTCCTCACCCACGGGAAAGGAAATACTGCCAAATCTCCTGGGTTTGCCATGCCCCCCCTCCCCCCGGGGCTTAACATTGACTGGTACATAACTATTACTTGAGGAAAAGTTTAAGCAAAACTTTCCGTGAAATGATGAGCCTTGTTGTGGCCTTGCTGCCATCTTGTGCTAATGAATTCCGTAGCCATTCCAAAATAGTTAAACAAGTGAAACAACTCGGAGACCGAGAGCCGTCTTGATTACCAAAAAAGATCATAAGATCCATGAAAAAGAGAAAAGTTAGGTGCAAGCTGAAGTGTATTCTCAGAAAATATACTTCTAAATCGTCCAAATTGTATGGCTTAAGGTTATTCCTCACAATTGCACTGCGCATCCTTTCTGCGCATAATTTATGGCGTCATTTAGCGCGCCCGCGTGCACACGCATATTGAAAACATGGCGGATTTGCCTTGATATTGAGCACTGTCAGTTGGAAAATGGCTATAGCTCACGAACAAGCACGGGCACCCCAATTTTTTTTTCAGTTATTGTAATCAACTTATCATAAACGTTGTTTGAGGAAAGACTAATCTGATTCCTATTGCTGAAAATTGAATAAATAACGAAAATAGCAAGTAAACTGTGGTCTTTTCTATTTTGCCGTATGGTAACCATGTCAAGAAATTTGGTTGAAATTTTAATCAAGAATTCAGCTTTCTGTCTAAATCAAACTTAAAAAGTTTATTTGTGTCCCATACAATGCATTGACTCCAGTTTAATGCGTGTTCTCATGGGTCTCGGTCACAAAAATTTACAATTATTACCGGGAATGCGTTCTTGTAATAAGCATTGAATAATGCTAAAATGGGTCATTTTCAATGCCTCAGTGCTCCTTAATGAGCACGGGCACCCCCCTTTTTTATTTCTAAATTGAATTTCTCATATGATAAATATTCAGTGGGCAAAATTTGAACGAAAATCTATTGTCAGTTTTATTTCAGGGGAATTACCTTAAGGACTCACTTTAAGTTATGGTATGTAACATAACTGCACGAATGTGAATGTTTTTTCAATAACTTTTTAAAACTAAAAAGTGTGACAGCAAGCAAACTTTTGCAAAATAACAAACAAATAACTAGTAACCAGCAGTACCTGAAGACACTGTCTCTCAAGAATGAAGCCTTTGACATCTGGTGATCATGACATCAAGTTAAATCCAGGCCCTGAACAAAATTTTAACAGTTAAACTATGTTTTCAGTTGGTTCCACTATGGTGTTGAACATGCGATTTCGTCAGCTAGGATTGAGACCTGTTGATGTTGGTGGTGAAGGCAACTGTTTTTTTTCGAGCTATTTCTCCTCAGTTATATGGTGATCCCAATCGTCACGTACTCATTAGACCAGTTGGTGTTCAATACCTTAGCAATAACCCTGAACGTCTTACTGAAAGCAATACTGAGAATTCATGGAATTAATATATAAATAATATGTCAATGCAAGGTACATGGTGTGATGCACTGTTTGTACAAGCAGTTGCATACTGCCAAAATGTAGCAATTCATATTATAGAATCTCCTAAAAATTTTGCTGGGTAACTTTGATAGAGCCACATTATTTAGCACAGCACCCACCAACAACAATATTGAGACAACACCTTTCAAGAAATTCATGACAAACTTAAGAAAATGAAAAAAAAAGCTCACTCGCGTGCTTGGTTTTCCGATGTCCATGGTGAAACCCAAAAGCTACGGAGACAAAACACAAATGTCCATCGTTCCCGAAGCTTGCGTTGCCTTGTTTCCCATGTGATTGTTGAATTTCCAAATAGCAGACACATGTACGCATTGCGTACCTATTTTTTAGAATAGTTCTACAACATAAAACATGGCATGATGTCATAATTTATTA
>JAHPZR010036890.1:0-24262 GCA_019787425.1 Platygyra sinensis
AATTTGTTGGAGCTTGCGTGTTCCTCAACCAATGAGGAATTGTCACGAGAGTCACGTGAACAAGCCTCTTTTCAAACATGGTGGAGATCGACTCGGCCCCAAGACTAAACGCGGTTAGTCGCGACAAAAAATCGGCAAGTGTGCGGCAAGCTGATGTCCCGATTTAACCCTGACAAAAAATCTGCGGCTCTGCGGCTCTGCGACAAAAAAATCGGGTAGTGTGCGGTAGCCTTAAAGTGCCCGTATCGTCAAAATTTTTATTTTCCCATCTGATGATCCTATATTCCATGCAATGAACTTTGGCGGACAAAATTTTCCATTTGGATAAAAAGCAATTTTTCTATGAAGTTTTAAAAACCTGAAAATCCTATTTTATTGTGGTCTACCCGTGCCACTGATCACATCATCGACATGCTCAGATTGGTGATGTAGATTAAGGAACACGTGACTTCAGGCTTGACTTATCTCGCTTGTTTTACCTCTGTAAATTTAGCTTCGCAGTCTATGCAAAATGCCCCTTTCCAGCATTTGGTATGAACTACTAAGTTTAATTTACAGAGGTAAAACGAGCGAAATAAATCAGCCTGAAGTCACATGTTCCTTAATCTACGTCACAGCTCATTCCAAACCAGGGGAAGACTGGTGCGAATGGTGGACCAAAATGGCGGCAAATTTGAACGTTTTTAAAACTTCTAAAAAAGATTGCATTTTATCCAAATTGCATTTTTCTTTTGCAGAAGTTCATTGGGTGATGTATAGAATTAAATAAGAAAATAAAAATTTTGATGTTATGAGCACTTTAACAAGGTTGCGAGACCTGTGAAATTCAATGAAAATTTTTCGAGACCTATGGTTTTTCAAAGACCATAGCCTCTCCTACTTTTAAAGCTTGCTTTCAAAAGATAGAAGCGTGTAGGGGATTAAAAAGTGTTTAATTTTGAACAGCACTTGTAATGAAAGATGTTTTTGCAAGAGTATAACTGAGATTGCAAGCCAGGTTACTCCTTAAGTCTGTCACAATTAAAAGCAAAAAAATGCAGAAGAAATAAAAATGCCCTTGTAAAATGTTGAGGCAAGATACATGTATGGTATAAGCAAAGAGGGATAACTGACATTAAGCCAGAAAAACTACTCCACTGGAAGAGGGAGTGGGGACACACTAGGTTCCATGGGCAGTGCTCCAATGAGGATACAAAGGGAAAAGCTGCTGGGGGCTCCAGGGTTTTCAGCAATTCAAAATGTTTCCTGGCACCTTTTCTCAGGGAATGTCGAAAGAAGTAATTGTAACCTTTTGTATTCCATACTGTTAGCATTACTATTACAAACACTGTAGGCCTTAACCTAACAGAGTTCATGTTAAGAGCCAGTTTACAACTGGCTATTTTTATTGGCCGTGCTAGTAAATGTTACTGCCTATTTCACTGAAGTATTTATTGAATTAAAGTGAACACCCAATTTAGTGAACACCCAAGTTTGGGGTTTGGAAATTGTGCTGTTTTCCTCCCATTCACTGTAGTTAAGATACATGTATGTAGAAGATGTCAATACATTGAAAAGAAATGATATGTTGAAGCAATCCATCTTTGTTATGAATAATTTATTCCTCAAAGTTGCATCTTGGAAATGACCTCTTCCATGTTTTCTTTTCCATTCCTTTTGTGGCCCATCAGTCATTGTGAAACATTTTCAATATTATTTATGGCAACCACATGTGGAAAAGGACAGCCAGTTACCAAAAGTTGTAATTGGATACCTGTAATTGGACACCCACATGATCATGCATCGA
The DNA here is from genome assembly GCA_019787425.1 of Platygyra sinensis. Taxonomy (NCBI): domain Eukaryota; kingdom Metazoa; phylum Cnidaria; class Anthozoa; order Scleractinia; family Merulinidae; genus Platygyra; species Platygyra sinensis. The sequence goes on from JAHPZR010036890.1 coordinate 1,787, forward strand.
TTTCTGTGACAAACAGGCATTCTGAGAACCAGTTACATGTATGGTCAGTAGTTTTGTTATAGATAGTATTGATACAAGAAACACATCAAACCAGGCTGTCAAAAATTCCTACTTGGACCAGTGTTGTGATCAGGTTTTCAGAGAAAATCATGCCATAAGGACCAGAACTAGCTAAGGGTAGCTACTGTGATTGGCCTCTATACTGTCATGATGTGAATTTATAAACAAGATAGGTTGAAAGAAACGTTTGAACTCACATTAGGACAGAGAACTTATAGCAGGTGTATTTTAATGTCCACTTTAGATACCCCATAGCCATCATGTTCTGTTTATTCTCACTGCAAGTTATGTTTGCTCCAGTCATGATGTCACTTGTGACTAGAAATACTAGAGACCTGTTTCTTGAAGGTCCCAAAAGGTTTTTGCGCCCAGAAAGCCATAGCAAGATCTCAAACCTTATGATTACAGAGCTTTGTTATTCAGATATATTCTTAACGTCAGACAGAGGTTTCCTTCATACAAGAAGTTTCATGTACATGTATATTATACAGCTGTATGTGCAGATTAACAAAAAATAGCTTTGTCAGCCTAAAACGTTTCTTGGGCTTTTAAGAAATGGGCCCCAGGACAGACATGGATTGGAGAGGGGTTGCAAGTTTTTTCTTACTTTGCAATACTTTTTGTCACATCTGTGTACTACATGTACAAGTATGTGTGAGTTACAAGTCTACAATGTATGTTGTTTCCTGATGATTCTTTTCCCATGATAACTTATTGATCTTCTTGTTTATAGCTTGGAAAGTATGATAAAGCTTCCTGGGAAAGATCATTTGAGGAACAAGAGCAGGAAACGGTAGTTAATAACAATTTGTTGTTATTAAATAAATTAATGGTTTTTTTAAGTATACATGTAGTTCAGTCAAGTTTCAATCAAGTTCAATCAAGTTTATTGTCTTTCGTGAGGCAATATGGTTGCCCCGTCGCCCGAGCCAGAGGCTCATGTTTAAAACGTAAGACTATAGAACTATCAGATTGTTCTTGTCATCATTATGTTGTAGGTGGCAGTTTGGAAAAAAGATGTTCAGAAAAAGAAATAAGATACATGACTTGTATAGTTATAAATATTGATTATTATCACACAATGATATATATTAACTGTCAAAAAGTAGTTTGTTTTGATTGCACCATTACCACTCCCATCTCTGACAGTTGCCATTTCTCATTACCAGAATACTGACTTGTCATGAATGATCTCTTTGTTTCACGTTACCTAACAGGGTTTTATTCATGTCCCAAAGAAGCCTGGTGGTCTAAAACCAGAACTAATAGATGTTGATCTCGTTATTGGTATGTTAATATTTGTAGCAACCTAGACCTACAGTACAAGGGCTCAAAAACAAGTATATACATGTATGTATCTGCCCACTGGGCTGGTAACCTTTTCATTTTCACTTGCTGGATGGGCTTGGGCCCAAGCAAGTTTTCAGTCTTGAACTAAATTAAAAAAAACTGAACTAAAACATGCCCATGGCAAACAACATTTGAGAGCTGGTTGTCTTTAGGGCAAGCTAGAGTTCAAGTTTTTTCAAGCCCTGGGTATGTGTAGACCTGTATACCACCCTATAAGAAAGCATACTGTATGCTTAACATAATCTATTAAACAATTAGATCATGAGCTTGAGATTTCTATTTAAGCAATAGAGTGTTTCTGTTGAGAACTATCAGCTGATAGTTGCCCCACGGAAATTTGATATTCTTAAAACAGATATTCGCCTGAGAAGAGAAGCTTCGAGGGCAAATATGCTAGTTTTAGAACATCAAATTTCCAAGGGGCAACTATCAGAGCGATAGATATTGTCTCTGTATTGTTCACCATTAAATTTTCTTCTGCATGGGAGTTCAAAAACTATTAGATATTGAATTATTTTCAACTTTTTTGGATGAAGGCCATCAAAGTCAAAAGTAAAATTTGAAAAAGAAAATGACAAAAACCCACTTAATACAATTTCAGTTTTTGTGACTACTGCGCTTGCGCAGCAGTCACTATTGCCATCGTCTAAGTTTTCTGAAAGTAAGTAACAATAGAATATACTTTGGAGCCAATCAGCACAACAAATAACTATCTTATGGTCTCTCGTGAGTCCTTCGCATCACCAATGATTTGCCGATAGTCGTCTAAAACAAACAAAGATCTCTGTGCCTCCTTCAACCTTGGAGGTATCTTTCGAAACTGAAGTGAGTTATTTAATGTTTTACAGCATTGTCATTTACTTCTCACAGCTTTCACATTTTGTTTCCAACCGATCAGATAAAAGGTTGCGTGAGGATTTAGGACGAGATAAACTGCGAAAATTTAGGATACTGAGTATCGATTTAATGTCGACGCATATGTAAACAAATGTAAGCTTCAGTCTTAACAACCCTAATTGCCGATAGTGGACACTCCATAATTTTAAAAGTACCTTTAGCCCCGTATGGGAAAAACTGGGCCTCTCTGGATGAATATTACGAATGTTATCAGTGCCACTTTGCACGAATTATCAAGCTCCGATGTTCCAAAATTGCGCTGTTCAAACGACCATGGTAGTGATCGAAAAACGATCAATATGAAAGCTGTGTGTACTTGTGAAAGACATGAAACAACTAGTTCAGATAACTGTGATATGGTAATTGATCGTAGTGGAAATGAGCCATCAACTGCTGTGGAACTGCTGTGGACAGACTGTCTGTCATAAAGCTCTCAGTTGTAAACAATCGACTTTTGAATCAGTCTAGAGACAGTAAACCATCCAGACTTGCTGGTGATGAATTTTTTTTTCAGGATGTATGGTGGTCCCACATTTCATTGGAATAGTAGAGTGCTAGGCATTTGGTCAATATTTTAGGGAACATCCCACAAGATTTACTGAAATCAAGTTGAGACGTCCAACAAATTTGTCAAGCTTTCGGAGACATATATGCAATCCAATCCACTTATTGCAGAAATCAATGTTATGTAGGTCACATAGATAAATTACACTATGCATCAACAGCACCATTCAACTTTTGTACCAATGTCAGCTGTCACTTACACAGTTTTTGTGATGTTTGAAACTAGCTCTACTCTATCAATAGAGAATGACTGTTGTGTTAAAAATGTAAAGTTTTTCTTCTATATCAAAAAAAAAATTATACAAACATTTAACCTACCTGCTTTGAGAGAAAATAACGAGTTACAGAAATTCACATTATCATATACAGTAAATATCTAGTTACATCAATATCTAGCTACAGATGTGTACATATATAGTAAGTTGTGTTTCATCATTTTTTGGGATGATATGTGCCATTAATACTTGAGATCATGTATCTTATGGGAAGCCTTGATTGGCATATTGACCGATGTGTCAGTCGATACGTCACGCGATAGTCAGTTGTTACTTGATTGACTCTCATTGATATTCAACCCATATTCAACTGACTAGCAACCAGTGTCACAATTGATACTCAATCAATATAGTGACGGAAATATATTTATAATGGCCAATATGTAGTCGGTGGTACACCAACACTTCACCCATACTTCACAGACACTTTGCCGAGTATAGCGAACTCACTGTTTACAAACAAGTCTTTTGATATTTAAATTTTGCCAACCACAACAGAATTATTTGTTTCGACAGCCAATAAACCTCTGATTGGCACCTTAATGACAGGTGACGTAACAGTGAGTATCGCTATATTCTTGAAAACATCATTAAATATATTGGACAATATATCAACTGATTTATTGGTCGTCCAAGGCGATTTCAATAGGCCGCCATATTGGTGGAATATAGGATTTTCTTATAAGGTGCCTCAGTCGATATATCAGTGGATATGTTGGCTGTTAAAATAGCTGATAAACGACTGATGTATCCCTCTAGTGCTGCCAGCAACATGGTGTTGCAAAAGTTACATGTACCTTTACTTCTGTAAAATTACAAGACAATGTATGGACAAAAAAAAAAACACTACATTTAGTTATAAACTAGTACAAATTTCTCCTATCATGATTTTGGTAAATTCTGGTGCATTTTTAAGCATTAGTAGCTGGTTTTGCGAGCTCACCGAACTAATTTTTGTCATGAAACCATACATTTATTCTAATGGTTACCCCCCAACAACGCAAAGGATTATGGGTATGTGCAAGTAGCGAATTACTTTGTCGGCTGTCGGCTAAAATTCTGGTGCTAATTATTCTGGTGCAAATTCTTTCAGACAATAATATAGAATAAAATGTATTATTAATTAATGCTTACAGGTATTTCAATGCTGGTTAGCTCAATGTTTTCTAAAAGCCACACAGGGCTTTTATTCCACTCAGCCCTTCAAATACTGTTTAAATGGTAGATTTGAAAAAAAAATGTAAAAATATATCAAGTGGTGAATCGAAGATGGTACATGAATGAACAGTATACATTACTTTTGTCTAATGGCCTTTTCAGTTTTATTGATTATTTCTTGTCTGTGTGTGATTAGTTATCTGTTACAAGTAAATTAACTTCATACCACCATTGTTTATACTTTAGGCTCAACATTTCCGAAGACAAAGCCGGTACACACCTGGTTTGCAGTTACACAGAAAGGAGTGATCAGAGTTCTTTTATTTCCTTTCTTTCGATCATGGTGAGATAAGATTGTATACTAGAATAAGAGATAAAAATTAATAATCAATCTTTTTTAATTTAACCAGTTACCTTTTACTTACCTTGTTGCGGAACATTTTCCTCAAACTGATTATGTCATCTGGTTGTTTGTGACAACCAAAAGAGCTTAGGGACAACTCGTACAGACAATATTATACAAAAAAAGCACGTCCACTGGTCGAGTTTAGTTTGACTCTACCATAAAAAAAGAAACACCTTTCTTACGAGTTCCCTCTAAAAGCTTGTAAATTGTTCGCTTGACAGCTTGTGATTTACTGTTGTCTAGCTTTTCTTGTGTTCTCCCAACATCCTGTATGGTTTACTGCTCACATTAGTTTTCTGAGGGTTAATGAAATATATAAATTTATAATTTGTCCACGGCAATACAAGTGCTTGTAGTTTTGGCTAAACGGAGTCTGACTAGATGTTAAGAGGCAGTTATGACTGTATGGTTAATAACAATAACGTTTGCTCTTCAATTAAATTTTAGTATGGGTTGATTGATTTACTTGTTTGTTTGTTGATTTCTTTCAGGTGGACACAGCAGTTATCTCCCAAGTTGTGGTGCCTGTTTTTGTTTCTTTATTTATGTGAAATCCTGGTACTCATTATTTATTTACGTGAATGGGAATCTCACTGGAAGGTAAGTGGCTTACTACCCAGGGCAGGTAAAACCCCAGGCCTGCGTACCCAAGGCAAGCAAAATTAGAAGTTCATTGGCCCAGTGGGCAATGTGAAATTAGCCTTGAAGTAGTCTTGTGAGTGTAAACAAAAATGTCAGCTTGTAATTTGCAGTCAGAAGCTATTTCAAAATTTTCAAGACTGCAGGATTAGTTCCCCGTTGAGTTGAAAGCATGCATTAGTTAGGAATCCAAGCATACTTTTATCCTCCAATATTTATACTGGCCACCATGTCAGCAAGTAATATTTTTAATAAGTGGGAGCAATAGAAAACTGGACACTTACTAGCCCATTGGCCAAGTGGCATTCACATTTTTCTCCTGCCCTGCTACAGTACTGTATGTACTGTACCTCAGTTTTGAATTTTTTTGTTTAATTCACAATCAACTATAGAGTATTTTGTATGCTTTCAGAGAGGCAGTTGAGCTTTGCCATAGAATGCCCGGCCCAAAAAATTGAAAGGAACTGCTTTGTGAAAATATTGTAATGACAAAATCACTTCAGTTTTTAATTTGTAGATTATGTACAGTCAAAACACCACTTATGGCCTCCTCTCCACAACAACCACTTTTTTATGTCCCAGTGGGCTGTGTATTACATTCACATTTACATTCACATTCACATTTACATTCACATGTAACCTCTATCCAACGGCAACCACCACTTATGGGTGATATGATCATACATGTAGATTAGTACACCCTTACATGTAACTCTCCATAAAGGCCACCTCTTGACAATGGCTACTTTTCTCTGTTTTCCTAATGTGCAATTCCAGAAAATATCCATAGTACCTCTCCCACAGAACAGATTTTTTTTCTAAGACCCCCTACCCCTCTGGAATCTGATTTTTAATAAGCTTCATTCATTTCTTTTAAGGTTTTTGGTCTTACAGAACCCCCCACTGCCAGAAAATTCCAATCCCTTTTGTGGGGGAGAGTATGGATATTTTCTGGAACTGCCCAATGTGCCCAATGTGGAGAGGTTTGACTGTACTTATGACATCACAGTTTTCTTTTATCTTTATCACCAAGTGTATACATTTTAGCAATTATTTACATTTTTACTGAAAGTCTTAAACATTTCTTTTTCAGGTTGTAACATGGTCAGAAGCCTGTGGACCTTCTCTGGTATGAAATTTTGATCTTGCTGATTTAGAAGATGCTGCTGTTGTTAGGCCATGTTTTGCATTTTGTTACATATCACCCCTGGGCAATATGAATTTATATTAATGTTGTTGTATTGTGGTTGCATTCATGACCTACATGCACATGGTGCAAGTATTATTATTATCATTATCATTATTATTATTGTTATTGTTATTGTTATTGTTATTGTTATTATTAATCATCATAATCATAATTATCATAATAAGTATTAAATACAAGTAAGTCATGTACTTTTGCAAATAGAATGTTTATGTCATTTCATTTTATAAGCACTCAAACAATAGGCTGCCTTGAAATGTGTAACATGTAAATTAAGTTTATTTCACCTTTTTATGCACAGTTGTTACAGCCATATAAGTTTTCCTGTTCCTTGATAATTTACAGATCATGGTGATGCTTGGAGTGTTGTACATGTACATGGTGTCAACAGACTATTCCAGTTCATCTCAAAGACGAAAAGCCAAAACCATTAACAGGAGGTATTAATAAAAATGTTAACTTTTCAATAACACCAGTACAGTGCATGTATATCAAACTTGAAGAACCATGTTTGACCACATTTCCGATCACCGAGAAGAGGGTTGAAAATACGATGGGTTTGTTTACCCAACTTTGCCACTGAATTGGCTTATGCGCAGTTTACAAACCATTCGAAAAACATCTAATGAGCGAACTGGCAAGTAATCCAGTTACTAGACAAAGAAACATGTCTTGAAGAACATATTCATTTCAAACTACTTTACCTTTAGTTAGTTTCATTTAGTTCACCATTTAAGTTTCCAGTTAGGTTACATTTAGTTCACCAGTTATTATGTTAAGTGTTTTTTTGGTGTGAAATTTCATTCAAAGTTTAAAGTTGTACTGTGAACATAGTTTCTGTCAGTTGTCGCGAATCACTTGAAATCAAACTTTTCTACTGTAAATTGAGAAGTGGATAGCAAGGAAATTTGTTAAATGTACTCTGGACAGAAATTCTCTCTGAACACAGCAACGATCAGAGAGGGAAACTCGACTGGAATTGACAATTTTTTTTTACTTAAAACTGTACAGAGAGACACAGGATTACGCCTCATTGCAGTACTGAACTACAAACGGCAAAACAAGTTTACTCTCACAACTTCAAAAAACGTATTTGAATTTACTTACAGTGACTTTCCTTGCCATCTAAAGGTGAATAGATTAATCGTCTACATTGTACTTAAGTGTAAAAAGGATGAAAGATTGACAATAACTGCTAATTTGTTCACAAAAATAGATCAACATGACAGATTCTGCCTGCTGTAGTGGTCTGGATCAGATTGCAGGATTTGTTGAATTCTGCCTGCTCATGACCTGAGAAAAAATAGTGTAATTATTATCATGAGACTCAAACCAAACTACAATAATTATTTCTCTAGTAAAATGGGAATGTGCTGCCCTACATGTATTTCAGTTGTATAAAAGTCATGGGCTTCAAGCAAAGTTCAGTTTTAAATGGGCATTAAATTACCTGTAGAGTAGTGTGACAATTTTCAAAATTTGGTAGGACATTCACAATGTCCAATGACTGACTATTACATTTCCGTAATGTAGTCTTAGGAGCTAACATATTTCATTTTGTGTTGAATCTAGAAGACGAGCTGCTAGACAGAAGAGAAAAGGCAGTGCGCAAGAGAATGGGGGAACAGTGCACCATGAAGTACTTGCAGATGGAATAAGGCAAAGAAAGCCACAACAGCACCCCAACTCAGGGCTAGGTACATTGCTTTGTTATGAACTGTTGTGTGGTTGTTTTTTGTTGTTTGTTTCTATGATCAGTTTTTGTCTACTAGTAGTGACTATGACAGCTTCAATGCCTACGTATACATGTACAGTATTTCAAATATCCTTCAGTTCTTTTTTTGAACGTAAAGGATTGTCAATGAGCTGCTTAGAACAATAAATCTCAAAAGTATTTAATTGACTGTTCAAAATCTTAATTAGTTCTTTGTTGCACTGATTTAGCTGTTTACTTCAAATAGAGTAAAACTGCTGATTAATTTTGTGGGAGATGGTCAAATTCTTGATAAAAATTTTTTTCATTCCATGTTAGTTTGGTTGTGTCAATGCATACTGGGTTTATTTTTGCTTTTCTTCCCAGACTCCAATAATAAGGATGCCATGGAAACTGTGGAAAATATGGATCATTACAATGCAAAAGACAATGACAATGATAAAACAGAAGAGGAGCTGAGTGAGAGTGGAGGGACAACTTCATCCACGACAGAGAGTGATGTGTCTGATGTAGAAGTGGACAGTAATGATGAAGATCCATTTGCGTGGGATAAACAGGTTTGGCATTAATTTTGTGTAGGGTTTTACTGTCATGTAATATTAAAAACTGTTATTTAGTCTTTGGAATCAGGGAAGCCAGGTAGCTTATCAGTGTCCATGTTTATTTCCAACTTATTTAGCGTGTAGCACCCTTCTATACAGGCATGGTCACCTAATTAATGATCAGTGCATTCAAATTTGGATCAAGCGGTCCTGGTTGGAGTCCTGACCAGAGACATTGTGTTCTGTTCTTAAGCAAAATACTATACTTTCACATTACATGTACCTCGCTCCACCCAGGTGTTTAAATGGGTAGTGGCAAATTTAATGCGTGGGTAACCCTGCGATGGACTAGCATCCATGTAGTTGGGAGTAGAAACACACTCCTAGTCGCTTCTTGCTACATATACTAGAGATAAGTGCCAGCCTGATGGGATACTTTGCTTGTATGCAGACTACGTAACATTTTATTACCCTCCAATGCAGCCCTATGTGTTCAATTGATAAAAATCTGTGTTGGAAAACTGTTTGATAAATCGATAACAATTGATGTTTCTTAAATGAACATTATTGATTTTATGTGATGATCGATTGATAGAAATTGATACAGGGGTCTCTGTAAAGTGCGGACCGGATGGCGGCGAATGGCGGATGGCGGATAGAAAAATGCGGATGATAAAATGCAGATGGAAAATGCGAATGGAAAATTGCCAATGGCACTATGCTGATAACAAAATCCCTATGAGGGAAAATGAACTTACGATGTTTCCTGAAAGTCCTATTTGTAAATAAACCAAGCCATCTTATAGAATTTAGGCCGGGAGAAGTCCAATATTTTATATTCAATCACAAAACAGAAAAACCCGATTAGGCTTGATTGAATAATAACAGACTAGACCTTTATCGTCAGACTCCGCTCTTCCTTCACTACATAGAAGAAGGACTTTTGCTGTCTACTATTGAGCAAATTTCCAGTGCAGAAATCAGGCATTGTTAAACTGAATGAAGCACCGCTATAATTAAGCAATAGAACACTTTTTTCGTGTTTACATACTGGCCTCATCTAAACACGAGGAGGGTTGGGAGAATTTGAGATAGTTATGGCAACAAGAGACGTCATCGAAGATTTGCATAACTTTCGAGAATTCTCCGAGCTCCTCGAATGTTTAGATGGAGCTATGTAAACACGGAAAAAGTGGACTACGAGTACGAGATTGAGTACACGAGTGCAAGTTTCGAATTTCAAACCAGTAACGGTTCTAGAGTTCTCGCTCTACATGTTGGTGTAGGTAGAGAGGGAAGCTCATGGGATGAGATGGGTTTGTGTTGTGATAATGTGGAGCCTGCAAACTAGAATTGAAAAGTTGTTCTCGTACTCGATCTCGTACTCGTACTCAAGTCTGAAGTCCCCTAATGCCTCAAAGGCCGGTGAATCTAGCAGAAGCGTGGAAGTGCACGGACAATGGAGTTTATTTAACAAGTAAAGAAGCCTAAGCCGTGTATTACACTGTGGTAAAAGACGACGGGCATTCAGATGTTCGGAAATTGTTGAAAGTTGAAATGTTCGGAGTGTTTTATCACAGTGTAATACACAGCTTAGCAGGCTTCTTCATTTGTTTTACGATGTATATTTTAAACGCGCAAAACAAAACATGCTTTTTCGATGCCGGTTTTATGCTCTGATGGAACATAATGACTTTTTGACCATTCAGAGCTAGTGCGGGTTCCATCTATATTATAAAATAATATAGCGATGATCCCTGTAACAAAGTTACTTTTGTTTGGTCGATCGAACTTATATCGAACAATAGAGCGGTAGCCAAAGAAACTGAATTCTAGTTACAGAAGTGCTAAAAATAGTACTGCACGTTCTTTGCCGAGAACCCCGTCAAAGTCTGCAAGAACTTTCAGACAAAATTAAATGAAAATTAAATTTGATTATCGGAAATATTTTTTTCCTTCGTGTTTCAACTGACGAAAAGTCTGAATTTCTTACAATTGACATTATACTCCTCTCTTTTTCATACAAGTAAACAAGTAAACTTGACAATTGAAGATGGCCGGCAATTTACTGAAGCTTGTCACGGCGTGGGTATCTGGTAAAAACCTAATTTCAAGTCTGACCCAGAGATATTACACCATTTTGTAAAGCTTTTCCGGGGTACGGGTTTTCTTGTACCGTTTAATGGTTTTGCTAGTTCAAAACTAAACAATTTATTATCTTGCCATTAGATATCAGAGATGGCAATGGCATGCGTTAATACAATGAAGAAAACTGATGCTAAAAAGAATTGAATCCATCAAGGAGATAAAGGTTATTTTCACCACCAGCCATCAGAGAAAACAAAGATATTATCTTGCAGCTGCCATGACTTCTCTACCTAAAGAATTAAAAATAGAGTGCTACCAGTTTATTAGCCTTTGCAAATAAGACTTTACTTTAATATAATTTACTGCCATTGTGATTGTGTTAACTCCCCTTCCTACAGATTTTGTCACCCAAAATTTTCCATCATTTTGTCATCCGCATTTTTCCATCCGCATTTTATCATCCACATATTTCCATCCGCATTTTCCCATCCGCACTTTTCCATCCGCACTTTTCTATCCGCCATCCGCCGCCATCCGGTCCGCACTTTACAGAGACCCTTGATACAGTGGAACCTCGATTTAACAAACCTCGAAAACAAAGTCCTCGATTTAAGGAACGATATTCTACGTCCTGGCCAAAGTTACAGTAAAATATATGGAATAGAACCTCGATATAACGAATTCTTCGATATTACGAACATAATTTGGAACCCCAAACGAAAGATCTACCTCGATATAATGAATTACAATGTCAACAAGCGACAGAAGATTAATGCTGAACAGATCAACAGTCAACAAATCCTTTAATACTTATGGTAAAGAGACAGGAACCTTTCAGTCAACGGCTTATTATATGTCATAGACATTGACACTATAGTATTTCCACAGAAGTCACCTGTGTTACAAATCAGTCATTAACTATGACCTCGATATAACGAAGATTTGGGTCGTTTGCCCTCAAATTCGTTGATATAACAAACCCTCCATTTAACGAACAAATTTGGCCGGTCCCCAGCGACTTCGTTAAATCGAGGTTCCACTGTACTCATAACCATTGCTGTTTTTTTATGATCATAGTGAATTTAATTGTATTGTTGCCGTCAGCAAGAACCATGTGTTGTTGACGCTAGTAAATAAAGCCACTGCTTATTTGGAGCTAGAGGCAGCGTTTGAACTTATCGCCAATCAATGAGCTTGGGAACTGGTGCCTTACAGGTTGGCAGTTGGCCTGTGCACTTCAGGCACAGCAAGGAGGTATCCATGGCAACCCTGCAAGCGGGAATCACCCCTGCACGCAACTGCCACATGGCACCATCACACTGAAAAGAGTTCAGTGGAAAAAATACTTTACCCTATACTTGCCAAAACCCATGAATCAAGAGGGCGGGAGGGCTGGGAGCAAGAATCTGCAACAAATCACAGAAAAATAAGCTACAAATAACTGGACAGCAGCCAGAGATCCGCCAAGATCAGCTCAGAATGCGAATGATCCGCAAACATCAGCTCGGAATGCAAATGATCCGCAAACATCAGCTGAAATGTGACATGAAAACGTCTGCAAGCCACGAGGCGTGTTGCAAGCTACTAGGGGCCACCCACAGGTCATGTACGCAAATGGGCGACCGCTGACTGCATTGGCTCGATATTAACTTTGCCTAAATTTCATTTAGCCGCATTTCAAAACCCAGCTGTGTTTTGGCCAATGCTCAGCCTATCTTCTGTTTTTTCTTCACTGTACTTCAGTGTTAAGCTTGTTGAGACAGTCATAGGAGTTACCATTAGGCCCTGGTTTCCTCAAATGGCCCAGATACAGCTGTAGTAATTCAGACTTGGTATCCTCGTAAACCCGAAGTAAAGCATCAAACAGAATGACTTACATGTTCATGTATATGATACTAAAGCTGTTAAACACATTGTGTGGTTCCAGTAAAGATCCATACCATGCCCAAGGCGGGTTACTGGAAATCCAAGGGAGAAGGGGTGTTTAAAGCCATAGTTTTTAAAGGAAAGTATAATGTTTTATCAAAACTGGACTTTCTCAAGGGAATTGTTTTGGGGATGGGGTGCAAGCCAGAAAACCTTCTACGGGAGGGGTAAGGATATGTTCTGTAACAGCGCATTTATTTAATATCTCTTCAGACCAATGGATCACCAGGACTGGAAAAATGCCCCACACCTCCACCCACTGCAGAGAAAGGTAGAATGCTCATTGTTGTTTAGTTCCTTTCATTACATTGGTGGTATGCATGTCCCGTGGCCTCATTGATAGTGCACTCAGCTTTGGATCAAGTGGTCCAGTTTTGAGCCGTGGTCAGGGACATTGTGTTGTCGCTTCATACTACAGAAACCTGGATAAGTTCCGTCGGTGATGGGCCACTTGTCTGTATGCAGAATTTACCTTAACAATATCCCATATAAGTAAATCAAGAAGCCATTAGTTCGAGAAACCAATGCCAAGAGTGCAGTAAGAGTCCTACACTTTCCCTTGAGCGGTGGTCTCAATAAGCCCATCCATTCAGTTGAAAGGACCCCACATTGTTTTCTGCTGGAACAAAGAGAAAATTCCATAAGCACTTTCAAAATGTTATCATGTTTTCCTCTGATCATAAAAATTTTCCATTCAACAGTTATGGTTTCTATTTGGGAAGGAAATCAATGTAAAAAGGCTCAGCTGACTCTAATGGAGATCAGTGCCACTATAGCAAGTAAAGTGGTAAGTCAATCAAAAAATGCTTAGGAGGCAGATACAATACTACTGTAATTTGCCCCAACAGCAACAACTTTATTGGTACTCGGCTAAAAATTAAATTAAGTGACCAGGAGTGACTTAAAAATAAAAAGAGTACATGGCTGCCTGAAATAACCTTGATGGGCTAATTAGACTGGGCAGCAATCTTTAGTGATTTAAATCAATAATATTCTATTTATTTAGGGTCAAATAAGTGGTGAATATGATAATAAAAAGAAAAGAACGTGCATGGGCACACAAATGCACACACACTTCTCACACTCACAACGACATATTATATGTCATACAGTTTTAGTGAAAAATAGTCAGATGATACAGTGCACTACTTACATACAGAGTTACAGATTCCCCTGAGTATCCCATAATAGCTTTTTTTAAACAATGAATTAAAATGGCTGCCATATCGGTTAAATGACCTGTTGCCAGCAATGGGCTTAGTCTTACGTTTCCTCTTTTGGAAAACAATATTTTTTTCTGTGTATCAGATCGTTAATTTTTGTATTTAATTGCCAGACATCAATGGGTCTCTGATGTCAAGTTGAAATTCTAAAGGTCTAAAATAAATGTCAACAAACTTAAAGTTTATGAGAAAAATATAGGTCCCATCCCCTCAGAATGTCCATGTGAGATGTGTAAAGGAGGGAAAATCAGTAGTTACCTGTACATTTCCAATGTTGTTTGACACTGACTCTGCAAGGGTGAGTGATTACTTGAGGACTGGCATTCACAGAAAGACAACATTGTACTTTCAAGCTTGTGTAATTTATCATCTCTTGTAGCAGTCATAGTGATACCTGTTACAAGTGACACTTGACATTTTCCCGGCATTGTCTGTGAAATATTATGCACTGTTAGATATATCTGAACTTCTTCATGTAAACTGTCTAACTCAGTTGTAAAAATTTTTGAACACATTTTAGATGTATAATAATGCTGTACATCTATGTATACCTTTTTACATCAACTTTGTTTTTGAGGTCTTTGGTCAGTTTTTAGTCTGCCAGTTCAGAGTTGAGCAACTGTGTGGTAAACTCATTAAAACTTACTAATGCATACTTATACAGAATATTTTCATTGCATTTAGGATACCCACAAAAGCCACACAGGTTATGTGCAGTTTTCTGTTGTGGTTTCTGTGTTGCTAGCGTTTATTCCATTACTTTTTCGCCTTTACAATACAACGGTAAGTTCTTTGGCTGTAGCTTAGACTGCCATTCTATTTGTTGTTATGTTTAATGTTCATAGGCTTATGACTGATATTTCAGTCATGCATCATTCAGTTGGCCGGCCAGTCTGTCTGTCTGCCTGAATGTTTGCCTGTCTGTCCGTTTGTCTATCTGTCTGACTATCTGACTGACTGACTGACTGTCCATCCGTGTGTCCGTCTGTCTGCCTTTCTATCTGTCTATCGGTCTATCTGTCTCTGAGTCTCAGTCAGTTACATGTAGCCAGTCTGACAGTCAGTTAATTGATCTTATTCAGCTTTCATCCACTGTGCGAATTCCGATTTTCTGATTGGTTGATTTGTACCACGTGACACTGAGTTGTGACGAAACAACCTCTTTGACGTCATCATCGTGGTGTAATAGCCGTGGTGTAAATTCAATACACCACTGTCATTACACCATGGCTTCGGCTGACTCAAAGTTTGACGATTTTTGTTTGCAGTGTATTCAATTTGAATAATAAAATTGTCAATGCATTCATTGCTCGTGAATTATCGGGATTTACCTGCACTCGTTCACTAACAATGAATTCGAAATTTTCAATGCCGCACTCGGCGGCCTCGTGCGGTATTGAAACTTCTCGTTCATTGTTAGTAAACTCGTGCAGGTAAATCCAGATAATTCACTCGCTGAGTGCGTAAATAATCTTCATTATGAGAATTATATTATTTATAAACATCAATTAATGGTCAGGGATTTTCAGTGATCATGTCTAATGGAAGCTAACTAAAATTATCGTTTTCTCTCTTGTTTTAAGGGGAATATTGGAAACCTTTTAACCAATAATACAGAAGATCTATTGTGCAAAATGTTTGGATATTCAATGTGGTACGTATGTTAAATTAAAATTCATATGTGTTAGTGATTGACTATTTACATGCAAAAAAAAAACTATTTACATGCATTGCTTAATATAGGTCTCACGTGGGCCTCTGACACGAAGAGTGCAAAGAGTGTTAGGACTTGTATTTGACTTCCAGGCTACACCTTGTCACGTTTAGGGCTCTAAATCTTCCATTTTATGATATCGTTCAATGTTATTTCTTTGTAGGTCTCGAGTTATTGTGGTTATTAGCATGTTGGAGAGGTTCTTTCTGAGTTTTTCCTTTTTCTTTCTGCTGTGCGTTGCAGAGAAATCTTACAGAGAGGTTAGTAAAAGGGCGTTGAGTTCAACAACAAGATTCTCATTACTTGCTCTGATACATTCTCGGTAATTTTCCTCGGGATAGTTTGGTTTTTGGTCAAGAGTCTCTTCCTGATACGGCTATTTCGTTTGTTAGGCTCATAATTTGTCTTCTTGATGAAAACTACAAACTCCATCCCCCTCTAGGAAATTCATCATAAACCAAACGGTGGTAGGTTTGGTCGTTCATCTGACTTGCTAAAAATGCTACAACTGCCTGTTGATGGCATGTGCTCTGAACGAGTTTTTTAACAAATCACAGATAAGCAAACGTTATTTCACTCTCTACAATAGCAAATACAAAATTAATGTATGTAAATATATCTTGTCCTTGGTATATATATTTTTACGGAAGCAGAACGAACTTTTAAGAAATAGAATAATGTATAATTTATCTAAAACTCTAAACTAACGGCAATTTGTACTGATGCTGTTGTACACTGTTGAGTGGATTTGAATGGTGTCTGCTTTCATGAAGTTTGGTTGCAGTAACCGTTGAAATTTCAATCAGATGATTTTTTTTGCTTCTTAAACCATTTCAGCGTTGCCTGTACGCTAAATTATTTGGTTGGTTAACGTCGTCGAGAAAATCTCGCCGAGCGGGACTACCTCACTTTCGTCTTCACAAAGTACGGAATATAAAAACTTGGCTGTCACTAAGATCACTGTTAAAGGTGAGTTGACACGTCACAGCGGGTAATTCAGTTCTAGATTGCAGGGGTTTCATTTAAGACTGGGTACTAGGCAAACAGAGCGTTTATTGCCTGATTTCAAACCGTGAAGGACTAGGTACGAGTCTGTAAATTATGGGATTAACGACTATTGATCCACAGAGTCATAAAATACAGACCAAGCTTTACAAAATCTTCAAGTTTGGTGTGACTAGACCCAACAGTAATCAAGATACAGCCATTTGAAAATGCCAAAATTTACAAAGAAATTTATGGCTATCCGGACGCTGTCCGAACACAGTGTCCGGATGGCCATACATTTATTTGTTAATTTTGACGTTTTTAAATCGCTGTATTTCAGTCAAAACTAGCCTGATTAACACCAAACTTGGAAATTTTGTGAATCTCGATGTGCTCTTTCTGGCTATGCGGATCAATAGTTGCTTATCCCATAATTTACAGACTCATACCGAGTCCTTTTCGGTTTGAAATCAACGATGCGGTCAACATATGTTCTCATTGCCTGACTATGAAGAGGAACGTTTTTCATATAAAGATTATCTCCTGCCTATGGTAACCAGTTTCCTCCTGTTGAAAACGAATGAAACTCCTGTAAATTGTTCAGCAGAGTACGTACTAAACCAGTTGACAGAAGACTTGAGGTGAAACACGTTTAGTGGCTGGTGGATTGTACAAAAATTGTTTCTTTTTGCTACTGTTGATTATGAAGTAAGCCACACTGAGAGTAATATTTACCTTGGTGAAATGAACCGATGATCGGGCGGGAAAAAGAAATTTGTAAGAATATTATGTTGTTTAGAAAATTTATAAGATAGAACACTGTGGTAAAACTTAAACTATAAAATGCCCTACTTGTTAGTCTATAGGTTTTTTTTCTACCTTAAACATGTTTGAGACTTCACTTGTTTTGAGAACAGGGCAAATAAAGCTGAAAAACAGAAAAAATGAAACAGCAAGTCAAAGTGGCACAGGTAGATAAGGAAATGAATTAGGCCATACCCCTCGCTCCCTCAGTTTGCAGTTCCTCAGCGTAACCAGATTTCCCTTGAACTGTTACTTTCAACTGTTGTGTATATTTCAGAGGCGAGGTCCTCAGAGATCTGTAGACATGATTGTGTCATCGTCTTTCATACTGGGTATGGTCCTTATCATTCTGATGTGTGTACAGGTTAGTAAATCCCTTTGATCTCTCTTGCTCTCTAAAACTCGAGCGTGGATCGCCTTTGCGTTCATATCATGCGTAATTACATGTGGTTTGTTGAACAAACTTAATGTCTCTGTCGTCCAAACGACAGAAGGAATTATGCTTCACTTAAATGACATAATGCCTCCAGAAAATGAACCCAAAGAAAAGATCTGTTTCTGGACGTTACAACAAATTGAAAAAAGTCTGACGATACAACATGGCGTAAAGCCGAAATGAGTTGTCTTTGTGTGAAAATGGTGCAAGAAAGGACTTCTAATTTTTCTCCCATAACATAACCAAAAACAAGGCTGCTGCCTAACAGGAGCCCGGCAGCCTGGGGCACCCAAGAAAGTCCTTTGGGTGCCTAAGTTTTTGAAGCAGCTCCCAAAACATTACTTGTTGGGCTCCTAACTTTTTGGCTTTTGCCCTTCTGGGCTCCTTGAAATATTGTTAGGCAACAGCCTTGCTAAAACGTCGGACTCAAGTCGTCTTTGAATGCTGGCGTCCCGTAACAAGAACCGAGCATTTTCAGATTCTATTTGACCAATCAACATCACCCGAACACGATACGTCAGCTTGTCGTCATGACGAAAACGTAATGTTGCCTAGCAACGTCTCTTTTGAAATCACAAGAGCACGCATGACAACTTGTCGTCATCACTGATCAGGATACGTCATGTGCTACCTAGCAACGTCCACAATCGCGGGCTTTTTGAGATCCTGATCGCAGACCGACCTGCTTCATGCCATGTGGACTACGGAACTTTTACCATTTGCGTTAAGTTTCTGTTGTTTCTATCTTGCTGTAAGTCGTCGCATTTGTGTTTAGTAGTTGACTTATTTAGGTTCCTGTATCTTTGCAGCTTATAAAAGGAAACGAAAAGGAGAGATTTCTGTCAATATTGTTTAACTGGGAAGTATCTATATGGTGAGTGAACAGTTGTTTTTTGCAGAAGTAAATTTAGTGAATACCTCTGGTCAGTTGTTGATCGGTCGGTTGGCCCTGAGTTAGAGTCGGTCGGTCGGTTGGTCGGTCGGTCGGTCGGTCGGTCGGTCGGTCGGTCAGTCAGTCAGTCAGTCAGTCAATAAATTAGTGAGTTAAGGTCAGTCAGCAGTCAGTCTGTCTTTGTTCTGTCAGTAAATCAGCGACTCACCGTGTCAGTGAGCCAGTCAGTCAGAAGAAGTACATAAGTAGTACATTGTTACTCGCTCACCAGCTTCCTCAGTTCACTTGTTAATTCATAAATTAATCAATCTATCCATCAATTAATCAATCAGCTCACTAGCATGATAATGTCTCATCATTCTTGGCAAAGATATTAAACTTCCGTTATTGTGTATCAGTGAGTTGTTAATGATTACATGTTTACTGTTTTTTCTCGCAGGTGCCTTGTGTTATCAGTTTATGTTCTACGGTTTATGACCCTGGGATCAAAGATCAACAGTAAATTTACAAATACTTCAGGGCTGCTTACAGAGCAGGTCAGTAAAAAGAGTCGGATATTATAATAAATCACACTGATCACAAACAACCAGCCTTCCTTGACCAAGTTTAGCCATGAATTTTTGTAAGAAACCACAGATCCACCTAGGCATTAGTCAAGTCGTAAAACAGATTAGATAGTGAGTATGACTCGTAGGATATTTCTCATTAGTATAAATTTACCGTAGCCTATTGTGAATCCGTGAATTTAGTTGGCTAAATTACCGTTTTCTATCTGTTGATAGTCAACAGTTACGCATCAGTGCACATCGCGCATCATGTTTGAACCTGATGTAACGTGATAAAACAGTTCTTTTCTACGCGTTACTTGACATTTTTTTCTTTTTATGCAATGCGACTACGGTAAATTTATACTAAAACAATTAGACTACTCGCCCTCGTTTTCTACGAGCGATAGTCAACTCGGCTGCGCCTCGTTGACTATCTGCTCGTAGAAAACTCGGGCTCGTAGTCTGATTGTTAAGTATATTACAAATAACTAGATGTTTTAGAGAGTTAGCTACATCGGCCTTGCCTGTTTTTTTTATGCTGGTTCTCTATCCTGATAAAATTAGAATTTGGCAAATGTTAGTTTTTGTAGAGGGAGGAAAACCAGAGAACTCGAAGAAAAACCCTTGAAGCAAGGTGAAAACCGACAGTAAACTCGACACAAATATGGCACAGGGCCAGAATCCAACCCAGGCCACATTAACGGGGGCGAGCGCTCTCACTACTGCGCCATCCCATTGTATCATTATAATTATCTGTTGTATGTAGTTTATCCTGCTTTTTCGGCGGGAAACAACTGAACGCTCTGATGAACGCGGCGTATTTTGGCGGAACACCGTTTAGTTACATTCAACCAATGAGATATCGCCAAATGTGTGACAGTTTTCCAGCGTTCTGAGTCATGATCGTTCTCAGTTCTCCTGGAAACAGTCCCTTATCTAATATTAACCTCGTTAGTTCAGTTCATCTTCCTTATTCGTATGGCAGTGAAGGACTAAATCTTGATATCAGGCCAATTTTGTTTCGCTTGTCTTCCTGATATGTCACATTAAATATTTGGAGACTTATGTATCTAAACTGTTCTTTTTGTGTTGTAGATCAATCTTTACCTTCAGATGGAAAAAGCCCCTCACAAGAAAGAAGATTTGACAATTGCTAACCACGTGCTCAAACTAGCCTCGAAACTTCTTAAGGTAACTCTGTTTTATTATCGCTCGTTACATCTTCTGCCGAAAGCGGAGGTTTTTCGAAAAGTAATCAAGCAAGTATGAAAGGTATAATGATATGTCGAGGATGATTCGAGAAATGTGTTGAGGCTTATTCCAACCAATCTTTGATGTCTTCACGTTGGAAGATTAAAAAAGAGGGTTGCGGTGACGGGCACGTCTTCACGTATCTCCTGTCTTTGAAACAAGACTAGTTAGCGAGCAGGGGCAATTCTAATTAATTAATTTAATGTAATAAAGTTCCACCCAACCCCTGGAGGAGAATAACGGCAGTGTTCCTATGTTGTTTCCTTAACGACAATTTGTCAGCCTAAACGGAGAGAGAAACCATGAAGCAAATTACCTTGACAGGCACATGCTGTTTTCTAGCTTAGTGAGTCTGCGGTACTAACAGTGGTTTATCTTGTCAGGAAATCGAGAGCCCGTTTAAGGTGTCAGGACTGTCTATGAACCCTCTGCTATATAACATCACTCGTGTGGTAGTACTGTCTCTGTTCTCTGGAGTCATGTCTGATCTACTGGGATTTAGACTAAAGGTCAGTGAAATACTGCTTGGCAAAATTTAAGCTCTTTTGAGAATTTAAAGATGACCATGCGACGGCTACGGTTGGATTTAGGTGTGTGTCTGTGAGAGATTTGGATGGAACACCAAACGTTGTAAGGATTTCTTGGTCTAGTTGTTATCATAACGATCTGCAGGTTTGGGTTACTCGCGATTTATCCGGTTCGCTCCTGCCTTCGAGCAACTGGGACCAAGCGACCTTTAAACGAATTAAGGAGGAATTTTACGGACAAAGTAGTTTCTCTAGGTCAAAATGAACTCACAGGCTCTCTAAAATGTTTTGCACATGTATCTGTATTGAACACTAGGGAAATGACCCAGTTACATACCGTAGCATATTTTGCAAGATCGTAAGAATCGAGCCGGAGCTTATCCCAGTTTCTGTATCACGAAGTGGCCAGGAGTATTTCTACTCCCCCCTGGATGGGATGCTAATCCATGGAAAGGTTCCCTCCCCCAGGACAAAACTTCCCAGCACCCATTTCTACACCTGGGTGGAGAGAGGCTCTGTGAAAGTTACGTGTCTTGCCCAAGAATACAATGTAATGACCCCCTCTAGGGCTAGAACCCAGACCTCTCGACCCGAAGTCCAGCGCACTCTCCTTAGGCCATCGCGTCTCCTAGAACCTAATCTGAGTGGAGCTGCAAGATTGCTTGTCAACACCAATGAATTTATATATCTTATTTTATTATTTTTAATTTGAATTCTCATTTCTAGGTGTGGAAGATAAAGACGTAGCAGTAGGCTGATGGAAAGGCAAATTATTTAATGTATTAACTTATCACACATATCTATTTTTTCCGTTTAAAAGGAAGTTGTAAAGAATTTATTATAACCAAGTGAAAAGTGGAAATTGCATACATCAGGCTTGTTTAGACTCTCTGCTAAGTTATTTTCGCTAATCTTTCGTTGGAACCTCGTGTAGTTGGCAGCTATATGCAGGGTTCGTAGAGTTTGAAGTTGGTAAAAAAAAGTGTAAAAATCTGCAAAGTGAAAAATTATTGAAAAATAAAGATAAAGTGAAGGGAAAAATTAGAAAGGAAGGTCGAGTTTTGTTGTTTGTTCCTTTTTTACTATCACGTGTTCGGCCACATTGTATAATGGTTACTGTGCGTTCCCAGTGCATCGTGGTTGTGGGAGTGATCTGGCCCGTTACCTTAAAATAAAATAATGCCTTGGAAAATGTATGGAAAACGTCTTGAATTTTCGTACGAAATTGTGTACGAACCCTGCATGTGAAGCCAACGTGTTCAAATGAA
>JAHPZR010036891.1:0-12386 GCA_019787425.1 Platygyra sinensis
CTCGCCAAAATACGGCACAACTCGTAAAAATACTCAGCGATACTACTCAACAAAACGTCCTAGTAGATATATAAATTGATACAAGCACACGTTACAGCTTTTAAACTAAATTATAATAGTTTGCCAATTCTAGGGGGGAGAGCAAAAGCACAGAGGGCCTAGGATCAAAGTTTACTTTATATAGTCACGTCGTCTAACATCACTACCGCAAACTGCGGGCTCAATTACCGACGTTAAATAGAAAAGTACCCAACAAACTAACATTTTGACAGTTGACAACCACCAGAGGATACAGGAAAAATTTTTACGAGGTCGTTCTGTACAACTTCTTCTTTCGAGCACGCTAGACCAGAGACAGGTGGCTGCATTAAAGGCTTATGTAATTCAAAAACCGAGAGAAAATATAAGGGGTTTTTTGTCCACCCATCTTTATGCCGAGATATACATGGCCAAGACATTTAAATAAAAATATGTGCAAAAATACAACAATATAATATAAAGCCTCCCAACTTACTAAGTTCAAAAAAAGAAAACCACTTTGCACGTAACGCTCCTTGCAAAGACCTACTGACGTGACGAACTAAAATATCATGTCACGCTTCAATCAACTAACGCAAAGTGTACCTGTTTCAAATATATTAGAGAAAAATATGTTATCAGTGAAATTTCTGACTTTCCATTCAGTTCATAGTATCCTTAAAAATAGCTGTTTATAAATTGTTTTCGCTTATTTTGCAAGGAGAACTTAGGGATAGGAAATGAAAAAAAAAATAAAAGGGGGAGGTATCATGAAGTTTTTACAGTAACTACCTTTTTCTAAGTGATTACATAGTAATGAGCTCGTCGTACAATTCATTGGTATACGGCATTGATGTCACACTGACTCTACGCAGGGCTTTACCATAGTTTTTTCTCAGACTATAAGCCGCCAGATTACAACTTGAATTGTTACACGACTCAGACATACATGTATTACACTACACTGCGCTTTACAGCAGTTTTCGCTCCAGTATCAAAACGTGATTGGTTTTTCATTACTAAGCTACCCGATTGGCTTAAAAAACTCGCGCTTTTTTCATCCAATCAGAATAAACCCAAAACCAATCGCGAATCACCACCACTCGTTTTCCCGCGCTTTGCGTCAGCGACAAGTAATTTCCTCAAGTTTTGATTGGTTTCACTGGTTTGTCTATGCCCTTCGTGATTGGCTAGAGTGATGACTTTGGTTTTGGTCTGCGACACTCCATTGAAACTGCTCTAACACGCAATCTGCATTGTACTTCGTGCAGAACTAGTGCGATAACCATGACAGCTAGCTAGCCATTTGGCAGAAACTTACGTTTCGTGTTTCTCTCGGCATAATACAACTTTCATTTGAACACGTTGGCTTCACATGCAGGGTTCGTACACAATTTCGTACGAAAATTCAAGACGTTTTCCATACATTTTCCAAGGCATTATTTTATTTTAAGGTAACGGGCCAGATCACTCCCACAACCACGATGCACTGGGAACGCACAGTAACCATTATACAATGTGGCCGAACACGTGATAGTAAAAAAGGAACAAACAACAAAACTCGACCTTCCTTTCTAATTTTTCCCTTCACTTTATCTTTATTTTTCAATAATTTTTCACTTTGCAGATTTTTACACTTTTTTTTACCAACTTCAAACTCTACGAACCCTGCATATAGCTGCCAACTACACGAGGTTCCAACGAAAGATTAGCGAAAATAACTTAGCAGAGAGTCTAAACAAGCCTGATGTATGCAATTTCCACTTTTCACTTGGTTATAATAAATTCTTTACAACTTCCTTTTAAACGGAAAAAATAGATATGTGTGATAAGTTAATACATTAAATAATTTGCCTTTCCATCAGCCTACTGCTACGTCTTTATCTTCCACACCTAGAAATGAGAATTCAAATTAAAAATAATAAAATAAGATATATAAATTCATTGGTGTTGACAAGCAATCTTGCAGCTCCACTCAGATTAGGTTCTAGGAGACGCGATGGCCTAAGGAGAGTGCGCTGGACTTCGGGTCGAGAGGTCTGGGTTCTAGCCCTAGAGGGGGTCATTACATTGTATTCTTGGGCAAGACACGTAACTTTCACAGAGCCTCTCTCCACCCAGGTGTAGAAATGGGTGCTGGGAAGTTTTGTCCTGGGGGAGGGAACCTTTCCATGGATTAGCATCCCATCCAGGGGGGAGTAGAAATACTCCTGGCCACTTCGTGATACAGAAACTGGGATAAGCTCCGGCTCGATTCTTACGATCTTGCAAAATATGCTACGGTATGTAACTGGGTCATTTCCCTAGTGTTCAATACAGATACATGTGCAAAACATTTTAGAGAGCCTGTGAGTTCATTTTGACCTAGAGAAACTACTTTGTCCGTAAAATTCCTCCTTAATTCGTTTAAAGGTCGCTTGGTCCCAGTTGCTCGAAGGCAGGAGCGAACCGGATAAATCGCGAGTAACCCAAACCTGCAGATCGTTATGATAACAACTAGACCAAGAAATCCTTACAACGTTTGGTGTTCCATCCAAATCTCTCACAGACACACACCTAAATCCAACCGTAGCCGTCGCATGGTCATCTTTAAATTCTCAAAAGAGCTTAAATTTTGCCAAGCAGTATTTCACTGACCTTTAGTCTAAATCCCAGTAGATCAGACATGACTCCAGAGAACAGAGACAGTACTACCACACGAGTGATGTTATATAGCAGAGGGTTCATAGACAGTCCTGACACCTTAAACGGGCTCTCGATTTCCTGACAAGATAAACCACTGTTAGTACCGCAGACTCACTAAGCTAGAAAACAGCATGTGCCTGTCAAGGTAATTTGCTTCATGGTTTCTCTCTCCGTTTAGGCTGACAAATTGTCGTTAAGGAAACAACATAGGAACACTGCCGTTATTCTCCTCCAGGGGTTGGGTGGAACTTTATTACATTAAATTAATTAATTAGAATTGCCCCTGCTCGCTAACTAGTCTTGTTTCAAAGACAGGAGATACGTGAAGACGTGCCCGTCACCGCAACCCTCTTTTTTAATCTTCCAACGTGAAGACATCAAAGATTGGTTGGAATAAGCCTCAACACATTTCTCGAATCATCCTCGACATATCATTATACCTTTCATACTTGCTTGATTACTTTTCGAAAAACCTCCGCTTTCGGCAGAAGATGTAACGAGCGATAATAAAACAGAGTTACCTTAAGAAGTTTCGAGGCTAGTTTGAGCACGTGGTTAGCAATTGTCAAATCTTCTTTCTTGTGAGGGGCTTTTTCCATCTGAAGGTAAAGATTGATCTACAACACAAAAAGAACAGTTTAGATACATAAGTCTCCAAATATTTAATGTGACATATCAGGAAGACAAGCGAAACAAAATTGGCCTGATATCAAGATTTAGTCCTTCACTGCCATACGAATAAGGAAGATGAACTGAACTAACGAGGTTAATATTAGATAAGGGACTGTTTCCAGGAGAACTGAGAACGATCATGACTCAGAACGCTGGAAAACTGTCACACATTTGGCGATATCTCATTGGTTGAATGTAACTAAACGGTGTTCCGCCAAAATACGCCGCGTTCATCAGAGCGTTCAGTTGTTTCCCGCCGAAAAAGCAGGATAAACTACATACAACAGATAATTATAATGATACAATGGGATGGCGCAGTAGTGAGAGCGCTCGCCCCCGTTAATGTGGCCTGGGTTGGATTCTGGCCCTGTGCCATATTTGTGTCGAGTTTACTGTCGGTTTTCACCTTGCTTCAAGGGTTTTTCTTCGAGTTCTCTGGTTTTCCTCCCTCTACAAAAACTAACATTTGCCAAATTCTAATTTTATCAGGATAGAGAACCAGCATAAAAAAAACAGGCAAGGCCGATGTAGCTAACTCTCTAAAACATCTAGTTATTTGTAATATACTTAACAATCAGACTACGAGCCCGAGTTTTCTACGAGCAGATAGTCAACGAGGCGCAGCCGAGTTGACTATCGCTCGTAGAAAACGAGGGCGAGTAGTCTAATTGTTTTAGTATAAATTTACCGTAGTCGCATTGCATAAAAAGAAAAAAATGTCAAGTAACGCGTAGAAAAGAACTGTTTTATCACGTTACATCAGGTTCAAACATGATGCGCGATGTGCACTGATGCGTAACTGTTGACTATCAACAGATAGAAAACGGTAATTTAGCCAACTAAATTCACGGATTCACAATAGGCTACGGTAAATTTATACTAATGAGAAATATCCTACGAGTCATACTCACTATCTAATCTGTTTTACGACTTGACTAATGCCTAGGTGGATCTGTGGTTTCTTACAAAAATTCATGGCTAAACTTGGTCAAGGAAGGCTGGTTGTTTGTGATCAGTGTGATTTATTATAATATCCGACTCTTTTTACTGACCTGCTCTGTAAGCAGCCCTGAAGTATTTGTAAATTTACTGTTGATCTTTGATCCCAGGGTCATAAACCGTAGAACATAAACTGATAACACAAGGCACCTGCGAGAAAAAACAGTAAACATGTAATCATTAACAACTCACTGATACACAATAACGGAAGTTTAATATCTTTGCCAAGAATGATGAGACATTATCATGCTAGTGAGCTGATTGATTAATTGATGGATAGATTGATTAATTTATGAATTAACAAGTGAACTGAGGAAGCTGGTGAGCGAGTAACAATGTACTACTTATGTACTTCTTCTGACTGACTGGCTCACTGACACGGTGAGTCGCTGATTTACTGACAGAACAAAGACAGACTGACTGCTGACTGACCTTAACTCACTAATTTATTGACTGACTGACTGACTGACTGACCGACCGACCGACCGACCGACCGACCGACCGACCAACCGACCGACCGACTCTAACTCAGGGCCAACCGACCGATCAACAACTGACCAGAGGTATTCACTAAATTTACTTCTGCAAAAAACAACTGTTCACTCACCATATAGATACTTCCCAGTTAAACAATATTGACAGAAATCTCTCCTTTTCGTTTCCTTTTATAAGCTGCAAAGATACAGGAACCTAAATAAGTCAACTACTAAACACAAATGCGACGACTTACAGCAAGATAGAAACAACAGAAACTTAACGCAAATGGTAAAAGTTCCGTAGTCCACATGGCATGAAGCAGGTCGGTCTGCGATCAGGATCTCAAAAAGCCCGCGATTGTGGACGTTGCTAGGTAGCACATGACGTATCCTGATCAGTGATGACGACAAGTTGTCATGCGTGCTCTTGTGATTTCAAAAGAGACGTTGCTAGGCAACATTACGTTTCGTCATGACGACAAGCTGACGTATCGTGTTCGGGTGATGTTGATTGGTCAAATAGAATCTGAAAATGCTCGGTTCTTGTTACGGGACGCCAGCATTCAAAGACGACTTGAGTCCGACGTTTTAGCAAGGCTGTTGCCTAACAATATTTCAAGGAGCCCAGAAGGGCAAAAGCCAAAAAGTTAGGAGCCCAACAAGTAATGTTTTGGGAGCTGCTTCAAAAACTTAGGCACCCAAAGGACTTTCTTGGGTGCCCCAGGCTGCCGGGCTCCTGTTAGGCAGCAGCCTTGTTTTTGGTTATGTTATGGGAGAAAAATTAGAAGTCCTTTCTTGCACCATTTTCACACAAAGACAACTCATTTCGGCTTTACGCCATGTTGTATCGTCAGACTTTTTTCAATTTGTTGTAACGTCCAGAAACAGATCTTTTTCTTTGGGTTCATTTTCTGGAGGCATTATGTCATTTAAGTGAAGCATAATTCCTTCTGTCGTTTGGACGACAGAGACATTAAGTTTGTTCAACAAACCACATGTAATTACGCATGATATGAACGCAAAGGCGATCCACGCTCGAGTTTTAGAGAGCAAGAGAGATCAAAGGGATTTACTAACCTGTACACACATCAGAATGATAAGGACCATACCCAGTATGAAAGACGATGACACAATCATGTCTACAGATCTCTGAGGACCTCGCCTCTGAAATATACACAACAGTTGAAAGTAACAGTTCAAGGGAAATCTGGTTACGCTGAGGAACTGCAAACTGAGGGAGCGAGGGGTATGGCCTAATTCATTTCCTTATCTACCTGTGCCACTTTGACTTGCTGTTTCATTTTTTCTGTTTTTCAGCTTTATTTGCCCTGTTCTCAAAACAAGTGAAGTCTCAAACATGTTTAAGGTAGAAAAAAAACCTATAGACTAACAAGTAGGGCATTTTATAGTTTAAGTTTTACCACAGTGTTCTATCTTATAAATTTTCTAAACAACATAATATTCTTACAAATTTCTTTTTCCCGCCCGATCATCGGTTCATTTCACCAAGGTAAATATTACTCTCAGTGTGGCTTACTTCATAATCAACAGTAGCAAAAAGAAACAATTTTTGTACAATCCACCAGCCACTAAACGTGTTTCACCTCAAGTCTTCTGTCAACTGGTTTAGTACGTACTCTGCTGAACAATTTACAGGAGTTTCATTCGTTTTCAACAGGAGGAAACTGGTTACCATAGGCAGGAGATAATCTTTATATGAAAAACGTTCCTCTTCATAGTCAGGCAATGAGAACATATGTTGACCGCATCGTTGATTTCAAACCGAAAAGGACTCGGTATGAGTCTGTAAATTATGGGATAAGCAACTATTGATCCGCATAGCCAGAAAGAGCACATCGAGATTCACAAAATTTCCAAGTTTGGTGTTAATCAGGCTAGTTTTGACTGAAATACAGCGATTTAAAAACGTCAAAATTAACAAATAAATGTATGGCCATCCGGACACTGTGTTCGGACAGCGTCCGGATAGCCATAAATTTCTTTGTAAATTTTGGCATTTTCAAATGGCTGTATCTTGATTACTGTTGGGTCTAGTCACACCAAACTTGAAGATTTTGTAAAGCTTGGTCTGTATTTTATGACTCTGTGGATCAATAGTCGTTAATCCCATAATTTACAGACTCGTACCTAGTCCTTCACGGTTTGAAATCAGGCAATAAACGCTCTGTTTGCCTAGTACCCAGTCTTAAATGAAACCCCTGCAATCTAGAACTGAATTACCCGCTGTGACGTGTCAACTCACCTTTAACAGTGATCTTAGTGACAGCCAAGTTTTTATATTCCGTACTTTGTGAAGACGAAAGTGAGGTAGTCCCGCTCGGCGAGATTTTCTCGACGACGTTAACCAACCAAATAATTTAGCGTACAGGCAACGCTGAAATGGTTTAAGAAGCAAAAAAAATCATCTGATTGAAATTTCAACGGTTACTGCAACCAAACTTCATGAAAGCAGACACCATTCAAATCCACTCAACAGTGTACAACAGCATCAGTACAAATTGCCGTTAGTTTAGAGTTTTAGATAAATTATACATTATTCTATTTCTTAAAAGTTCGTTCTGCTTCCGTAAAAATATATATACCAAGGACAAGATATATTTACATACATTAATTTTGTATTTGCTATTGTAGAGAGTGAAATAACGTTTGCTTATCTGTGATTTGTTAAAAAACTCGTTCAGAGCACATGCCATCAACAGGCAGTTGTAGCATTTTTAGCAAGTCAGATGAACGACCAAACCTACCACCGTTTGGTTTATGATGAATTTCCTAGAGGGGGATGGAGTTTGTAGTTTTCATCAAGAAGACAAATTATGAGCCTAACAAACGAAATAGCCGTATCAGGAAGAGACTCTTGACCAAAAACCAAACTATCCCGAGGAAAATTACCGAGAATGTATCAGAGCAAGTAATGAGAATCTTGTTGTTGAACTCAACGCCCTTTTACTAACCTCTCTGTAAGATTTCTCTGCAACGCACAGCAGAAAGAAAAAGGAAAAACTCAGAAAGAACCTCTCCAACATGCTAATAACCACAATAACTCGAGACCTACAAAGAAATAACATTGAACGATATCATAAAATGGAAGATTTAGAGCCCTAAACGTGACAAGGTGTAGCCTGGAAGTCAAATACAAGTCCTAACACTCTTTGCACTCTTCGTGTCAGAGGCCCACGTGAGACCTATATTAAGCAATGCATGTAAATAGTTTTTTTTTTGCATGTAAATAGTCAATCACTAACACATATGAATTTTAATTTAACATACGTACCACATTGAATATCCAAACATTTTGCACAATAGATCTTCTGTATTATTGGTTAAAAGGTTTCCAATATTCCCCTTAAAACAAGAGAGAAAACGATAATTTTAGTTAGCTTCCATTAGACATGATCACTGAAAATCCCTGACCATTAATTGATGTTTATAAATAATATAATTCTCATAATGAAGATTATTTACGCACTCAGCGAGTGAATTATCTGGATTTACCTGCACGAGTTTACTAACAATGAACGAGAAGTTTCAATACCGCACGAGGCCGCCGAGTGCGGCATTGAAAATTTCGAATTCATTGTTAGTGAACGAGTGCAGGTAAATCCCGATAATTCACGAGCAATGAATGCATTGACAATTTTATTATTCAAATTGAATACACTGCAAACAAAAATCGTCAAACTTTGAGTCAGCCGAAGCCATGGTGTAATGACAGTGGTGTATTGAATTTACACCACGGCTATTACACCACGATGATGACGTCAAAGAGGTTGTTTCGTCACAACTCAGTGTCACGTGGTACAAATCAACCAATCAGAAAATCGGAATTCGCACAGTGGATGAAAGCTGAATAAGATCAATTAACTGACTGTCAGACTGGCTACATGTAACTGACTGAGACTCAGAGACAGATAGACCGATAGACAGATAGAAAGGCAGACAGACGGACACACGGATGGACAGTCAGTCAGTCAGTCAGATAGTCAGACAGATAGACAAACGGACAGACAGGCAAACATTCAGGCAGACAGACAGACTGGCCGGCCAACTGAATGATGCATGACTGAAATATCAGTCATAAGCCTATGAACATTAAACATAACAACAAATAGAATGGCAGTCTAAGCTACAGCCAAAGAACTTACCGTTGTATTGTAAAGGCGAAAAAGTAATGGAATAAACGCTAGCAACACAGAAACCACAACAGAAAACTGCACATAACCTGTGTGGCTTTTGTGGGTATCCTAAATGCAATGAAAATATTCTGTATAAGTATGCATTAGTAAGTTTTAATGAGTTTACCACACAGTTGCTCAACTCTGAACTGGCAGACTAAAAACTGACCAAAGACCTCAAAAACAAAGTTGATGTAAAAAGGTATACATAGATGTACAGCATTATTATACATCTAAAATGTGTTCAAAAATTTTTACAACTGAGTTAGACAGTTTACATGAAGAAGTTCAGATATATCTAACAGTGCATAATATTTCACAGACAATGCCGGGAAAATGTCAAGTGTCACTTGTAACAGGTATCACTATGACTGCTACAAGAGATGATAAATTACACAAGCTTGAAAGTACAATGTTGTCTTTCTGTGAATGCCAGTCCTCAAGTAATCACTCACCCTTGCAGAGTCAGTGTCAAACAACATTGGAAATGTACAGGTAACTACTGATTTTCCCTCCTTTACACATCTCACATGGACATTCTGAGGGGATGGGACCTATATTTTTCTCATAAACTTTAAGTTTGTTGACATTTATTTTAGACCTTTAGAATTTCAACTTGACATCAGAGACCCATTGATGTCTGGCAATTAAATACAAAAATTAACGATCTGATACACAGAAAAAAATATTGTTTTCCAAAAGAGGAAACGTAAGACTAAGCCCATTGCTGGCAACAGGTCATTTAACCGATATGGCAGCCATTTTAATTCATTGTTTAAAAAAAGCTATTATGGGATACTCAGGGGAATCTGTAACTCTGTATGTAAGTAGTGCACTGTATCATCTGACTATTTTTCACTAAAACTGTATGACATATAATATGTCGTTGTGAGTGTGAGAAGTGTGTGTGCATTTGTGTGCCCATGCACGTTCTTTTCTTTTTATTATCATATTCACCACTTATTTGACCCTAAATAAATAGAATATTATTGATTTAAATCACTAAAGATTGCTGCCCAGTCTAATTAGCCCATCAAGGTTATTTCAGGCAGCCATGTACTCTTTTTATTTTTAAGTCACTCCTGGTCACTTAATTTAATTTTTAGCCGAGTACCAATAAAGTTGTTGCTGTTGGGGCAAATTACAGTAGTATTGTATCTGCCTCCTAAGCATTTTTTGATTGACTTACCACTTTACTTGCTATAGTGGCACTGATCTCCATTAGAGTCAGCTGAGCCTTTTTACATTGATTTCCTTCCCAAATAGAAACCATAACTGTTGAATGGAAAATTTTTATGATCAGAGGAAAACATGATAACATTTTGAAAGTGCTTATGGAATTTTCTCTTTGTTCCAGCAG
Source organism: Platygyra sinensis (assembly GCA_019787425.1). NCBI lineage: Eukaryota > Metazoa > Cnidaria > Anthozoa > Scleractinia > Merulinidae > Platygyra > Platygyra sinensis. The sequence goes on from JAHPZR010036891.1 coordinate 10,404, forward strand.
AAAACAATGTGGGGTCCTTTCAACTGAATGGATGGGCTTATTGAGACCACCGCTCAAGGGAAAGTGTAGGACTCTTACTGCACTCTTGGCATTGGTTTCTCGAACTAATGGCTTCTTGATTTACTTATATGGGATATTGTTAAGGTAAATTCTGCATACAGACAAGTGGCCCATCACCGACGGAACTTATCCAGGTTTCTGTAGTATGAAGCGACAACACAATGTCCCTGACCACGGCTCAAAACTGGACCACTTGATCCAAAGCTGAGTGCACTATCAATGAGGCCACGGGACATGCATACCACCAATGTAATGAAAGGAACTAAACAACAATGAGCATTCTACCTTTCTCTGCAGTGGGTGGAGGTGTGGGGCATTTTTCCAGTCCTGGTGATCCATTGGTCTGAAGAGATATTAAATAAATGCGCTGTTACAGAACATATCCTTACCCCTCCCGTAGAAGGTTTTCTGGCTTGCACCCCATCCCCAAAACAATTCCCTTGAGAAAGTCCAGTTTTGATAAAACATTATACTTTCCTTTAAAAACTATGGCTTTAAACACCCCTTCTCCCTTGGATTTCCAGTAACCCGCCTTGGGCATGGTATGGATCTTTACTGGAACCACACAATGTGTTTAACAGCTTTAGTATCATATACATGAACATGTAAGTCATTCTGTTTGATGCTTTACTTCGGGTTTACGAGGATACCAAGTCTGAATTACTACAGCTGTATCTGGGCCATTTGAGGAAACCAGGGCCTAATGGTAACTCCTATGACTGTCTCAACAAGCTTAACACTGAAGTACAGTGAAGAAAAAACAGAAGATAGGCTGAGCATTGGCCAAAACACAGCTGGGTTTTGAAATGCGGCTAAATGAAATTTAGGCAAAGTTAATATCGAGCCAATGCAGTCAGCGGTCGCCCATTTGCGTACATGACCTGTGGGTGGCCCCTAGTAGCTTGCAACACGCCTCGTGGCTTGCAGACGTTTTCATGTCACATTTCAGCTGATGTTTGCGGATCATTTGCATTCCGAGCTGATGTTTGCGGATCATTCGCATTCTGAGCTGATCTTGGCGGATCTCTGGCTGCTGTCCAGTTATTTGTAGCTTATTTTTCTGTGATTTGTTGCAGATTCTTGCTCCCAGCCCTCCCGCCCTCTTGATTCATGGGTTTTGGCAAGTATAGGGTAAAGTATTTTTTCCACTGAACTCTTTTCAGTGTGATGGTGCCATGTGGCAGTTGCGTGCAGGGGTGATTCCCGCTTGCAGGGTTGCCATGGATACCTCCTTGCTGTGCCTGAAGTGCACAGGCCAACTGCCAACCTGTAAGGCACCAGTTCCCAAGCTCATTGATTGGCGATAAGTTCAAACGCTGCCTCTAGCTCCAAATAAGCAGTGGCTTTATTTACTAGCGTCAACAACACATGGTTCTTGCTGACGGCAACAATACAATTAAATTCACTATGATCATAAAAAAACAGCAATGGTTATGAGTACAGTGGAACCTCGATTTAACGAAGTCGCTGGGGACCGGCCAAATTTGTTCGTTAAATGGAGGGTTTGTTATATCAACGAATTTGAGGGCAAACGACCCAAATCTTCGTTATATCGAGGTCATAGTTAATGACTGATTTGTAACACAGGTGACTTCTGTGGAAATACTATAGTGTCAATGTCTATGACATATAATAAGCCGTTGACTGAAAGGTTCCTGTCTCTTTACCATAAGTATTAAAGGATTTGTTGACTGTTGATCTGTTCAGCATTAATCTTATGTCGCTTGTTGACATTGTAATTCATTATATCGAGGTAGATCTTTCGTTTGGGGTTCCAAATTATGTTCGTAATATCGAAGAATTCGTTATATCGAGGTTCTATTCCATATATTTTACTGTAACTTTGGCCAGGACGTAGAATATCGTTCCTTAAATCGAGGACTTTGTTTTCGAGGTTTGTTAAATCGAGGTTCCACTGTATCA
>JAHPZR010036893.1:0-32623 GCA_019787425.1 Platygyra sinensis
TTCAATCTCAGCCGTCTACCTTCCCGATCCCAACTAAAGCTACTAAGAAAAGCAAGCCATCCAAAAAGATTCTTTCACAAACTATTGTGTATAAAGAAAAGGAGATAGCAGTTAAGTCTGAACGAAAGTCACCAGAGCAAGGGGAAGAGACTGAAGTTGATTTAGTAGTTACTAGTCCCACTCCTACTATAGAAACGGCAGAGTCTGGTGAAGAGCAAATGCCGGCTGAAGGCGAGGAAACTGGGGAGGAAATACCAGTAACAGAGCAGAAAGTTGAGGGTAACAATGATATAAATACGGAAGTAAACAGAAATGATAACGATGAGGAAACGAAACCTGAGGAAGAAAGGAACAGTGGAAAGGAGCAAGAAAAGGACACGAAAACAGAGAAAGAGAAAGAGGAACAAGAACAGAAAGAAGAACAAGTCAAAAAAGTGATTCCGAAGAGTGAGTTCATAAATAATAAAATATACACTTGAATGAACGAAAAGTCTGATTTAAGCTTACTAAAGAACCATTCCCCGTGCGTGTAAGACTAAGTTACATTTTAGAAAAGAATCAAAACACTGAATTATTAACTGTAAATGGTGTGTTCTATAAGGATGTTTAATATCCCTACGTCACGAGAAGTATAGGCATATTAACAAGATGTTGAATTTTTGTTGTTGTTGACTTTATAACAAGCTTCCTACTTACGCAAGACGTCAGTCAAAGTCGAAACATCTGTAGTGCCAATAAATTTATCACTCTCTCTCCCAGTTCGAGGAGTGAACCGAGTGAACGCAGCATTTAAAGAACGAGCAGAGCTGGGAAAGAGACTGCAGAGCGTGTTGAGGTAAGCGAAACACCTCTTCATTTTTAATTTGCAGCTGTGACAGATCGAAGTTCAATGTTTTCAAGGCGAGGGGAAACTTTCAAGGAGCTGAGACGTCTGGCTACCTAATAGTCTTACTTATGCATAAGATAATTTGAGCTGTTCCGGGACTGAAAGCTTGGCGAAGTCCTTGGCTTGAAGTAAATTTTGCGCGTTTCAGACAAGACACTTTGCTCTCGCAATGCCTCTATCTACCCGGGTAGGGGTGTAAATTGGTATCCACGAACTGTAAGGACAGCTTTGGGAAACTGCAGGAGGGGGAGTCTTGGGATGGAGCAGTATCCCACCCAGGGGAAGTAACAAGATTCCTAACCACTACTTGCTACCAACAGAGAGGTCAACAGAAACTAAGTATTAATTAGAGCGTTAAGCGTCGAGAGCGATAAGCGTTAATAAATTAATGATCAATAGGATTGGAACAGACTGTAAACATCTTAAAATTTCGTAAACTGGAAAAAGCAAAGGTACTGATCTTGCTCTTCTCATGGGAAAAACTTTAATGTTTAAAAGCAGTTCTATTTCTAATTACACAAAAACGTTCCTCTTTAAGGGAAGCCATTAGTGATGTCATGGGGCAAGCCGATATTAAAACAAGGAAAGGTAGGCAAGGATCTGTTTATTGGCTTATTTTCATTCCTGTTCCGACCAAAATCAAACGAGGTTTGCTACTTGTTTCTTGTCAGATTCAACTATTGACTATTTGGCGCAATATCGACTTGTGGATCGAAGCCGCCTTGAAATGTACGGCCGCGCGTTCACACTGGAAGACGATGACGAAGACGGCATTATATCTTACGAGGTATTTCAATCTTGCGTTTACACCAGGAGACGATAAGAACGAGCTTATAACCAAAAAAAGAGTTATGGTCCTTAGTTTTACAGAAAACAAAGCGAAGCTAAGTCAGTTTTTTGCTTCCTAAATAAACGTTTTTTAACATAACTTTTCAGTACGTATGAAATGCAATTTGTTTTTTTTTTGTTTTGTTTTTACAGCAAATGCTGCTTGCCTTAGAGGGTGTACCAAGCATTGCAGGGATGTCTCGGAAACAACTTTTGTTTGTATTACAGGTATGAGCTCATCAACATGGATAGCCTGGGAACTAGGTCGTTGAAGAACACCTGTTTATGAGGCGGGTGACCGGAGCTGACTGCGCGGACATTATAATTCAATAATTCATTCTATTCAGTTTGTGGTTATGAGAGATATAACTATTTCTATTTTTTAAAAATATACACTGCGAATTTCGAGAGATTTTAAGGTATTGCGATCGTGGAATTATATTTTTTTATCCCGCTTCTTTACTTAGCGATTAACAAATAAGACTGGGCTAATCTCCCACAGAGCTCGCCAAAATAAACATCAGATTGACAACTTCGTTCATTCTTAGTACTGTCTCTGTACTTAAGAAAACATGACATGTTCCTGTGTTATTTTAAAATGCCCTTAATATATCATCTAGGCTTTATTAAACCAGCTTTTCGTTATTTATATTTATAATATCTTCTGATTATTGAAATTGCCACTGATTTTTTTTCCCGGCAATTAGGAGCCCCATGAATAAAACAGTAAAAAAATTCACAATTCTGAAAATTTGCGGAAAATTTAAGAATTCATTCTTGTATATAAATATTTTAAGTACTTACATCGATTTTTACATGAAATTAAACTCTAAAATAAAAAATATGAATCTAAAATTACACCTGAATTGCATACGTACGAGGCGGTGCGTACGAGGATGCTCAAATCATTCGAAATAGTAAGGTTTCAAATTCATCTTTCGTTGGCCAAGGGTCTTTTGTTAACGTCACAGTTGATAATTCCCTTGGCGCTGTGGAGGCTCCGTATTTTCGAGGCATTGCAGTGTTTGTTAATCGGCTTAATTCTTCATTCGAGCGAGATTTTACCTCGTCTTGTTTATTTTCTCGCAAAGACGATAAGACAGTTAGTGTTGATGAAGGTGTCGCGCTCGAAGAGTGCTCCTGATTTACTTGTTTGTCTTTTTTCTGGCTTTCCAAAAGCGAGATTTTTTGGTGAATTCGCTTCAGCGTAGTTGAAGGTTTTCGTTTACCGAAGTATGGATCTTCAACTTTCATGCAGCCAGTTTTCTTCTTAAGACTTTCCATCACCGCGAATATTCAAGGTGCCCAAACTATGCTAGGTGACAAGCTCAAGAATAGTGTTTGAATTTCCAACTTCTGTTTAACAGTTTGTTGGCTTCCTTGACTTTTCCTGGCTTCCGTGTACAAGTAAATATCCGGCACTATATTCTTTCATTGAATGTTAGCTCTTCTTTCTCTCTGACGTACAGCAAATGCGTCCTGTTTCACGATTGAAAACAATGGCACACAAAAACATGGGTTGTTGTACTTGTAGTAAAATATCAATTTTACTTTCGTAAATTGCTTTGATCCTTTCCAACACCTGACACAAAGAGTTAATTTGAGGTCACCACTTCGACAAAATAAATTATTCCGTGCAGAAACAGAACCGCAACTGAAGACAATTTTTACAGCAACCCTGGTGTAATTTAGTAGCATTTGCTTCTTCCAGCAATCTAGAATTAATTAAGAACCGTCAAGCAAGCGATTATCCCAAGTAAATATATTTTCCTTGGCTCTGCCCCCATTCGTGTTTGCGTGAAGTTTATTCAAGGTTCGCCGCGGTCTTTTTGTGAAATTACGGTAACCATGGAATTTTTTAATTGCTTAAGTCCATCTTCAATGCATTTAGCAGCTTTGCTCGACAGGTGACGAAAAAAATTTGCATTTGGCAACAGTAATGGCTGTCCATAATAACAGATCATTCAAATGGCATTTACACAGATAACAGGGCTGTAAAGAGGGGGTAATTGATTTCGTACGTTGAATAATTTTCGGTGTTCTGTGCTTACAATTTGTGGGGCGGTGTCACCTTGATTTTACAAACGTGTGTTCGTATGGTGTGATGAACGTTAATTATTGCTGTGATATAAAATTGCATATGTTTCCATGGATATATAAACTCGGAGAAAACAGTAAACAAAATTATCTGTTTTCATCATATTAAATGATGCATTCCCTTGTTCAGAATATAGAGATATACCTAATAAGATTTTCTTTTTTCCCCTTTTTTCGAATTAAAGACAGTGCCTCATAATAGCGCTTTCTTTCTTCCTGCCGTTTTTCTTTGTATTTTATCCATCTCTTGGTTTCAATTACAACTGTTTGAGGTGGGAAAAGTCGAGCGAGTGTCACAATTCTCAATTCTTATTAATTTTCTTTTAAGACAATTGGCTTTTTTAGCTCCGTCTCTTTGACTTTTTAGAGCCATTTTCAAACATTATTTTACGGCTGCGTCTAAAGAAGGCGAATTACTATCACAATGTCCACTTTTGGTGGCTGTAACGACCCTGAGGTAATGACCAAAATGGACTCGAAACTTGAGCCGACTTGAGCCCGCTTGAAACAATATTTTCCTGACAGACGAGTAAAAGAGACTAATTTCCTTACCATGTCACTCTCCACTGTGGGCGACCTGGGTGCTAGGATAAGAGAGCCGGATTTTCTTTTCTATTCTATGGGCTTAGATTTTCTCAGAATGCTCCTGTTTTGTGAATGTTAAACTAATTTTGACAGCCACGATTTTATTTTAGGTTCTCGAGCTGTTCCATGGGTCGAGGATAACCTTCAAGATGTTTTCAGTGACAACTGCCTTGTGTGAAAGAGTGACAGTACTAGAGTGAGTGCATTTTGTGCGTTGTTATATAAAGAACTTAGAAAACGTCATTTATGCGAAATTATTTATGTTGGGTGGTGGTGTAGCGAGCGTTGGATTGTTCTTTTAACTACACTCGGCTTTGTGCCGTGGAATTGAAAACATTTGCAGGGTCACGTGGACGTCACTATGCCGCCCTATCACGTGATCGTCATTGATTCACTCTCCGCTCGTCTTAATTCAATCGAAGTGAACGGACGCGCGTGCATTGTGCGACATATGAGTGTAATGTTAAGCACTTGGTTTTCTCATTTCAGTGCTTTTGTCAAACAACTGGTTGAGGATCTCGACCTTTTCGATCTGGAGTGCAAGTTGGGGATGTTTAGAGTAAGAATTGGTTTTCATTGTGCCTTTGAGAGTGTTTTTACATACATACTTTATTACCACTTCCCCAAAGAGAATTTTCAGAGGCACTACAGATAAGGTTTTTGTTCAAGTTACATGCAAGAATAAGGAAAGGAGAACATGACATCATGAAAATCTAGACTGTGAGACTTTATAAATGTGTTTTTCACGAAGAAGCGTAACCGAACTTGAAAAAACTCTTTAAAAGACCACGAATCCTCGTATTTGCGCAAAGAACTACCTTACGACTTATTAGGGTCTCTACATGAGCTGAAGCAGATCTTTAATTTATTCTTAGAATATGTTCTTCGTCACTGGAGATTACTCGGTAACTGTCATCACCGCTGATCAACTCAGAATCGAGCTGAAAGCTGGCGGGCTCAACCAGAAGCAGGAGGATCACGTGATTGGACACATACTTCAATCAAGTGAGAAAGGAGAGGTAGGTGATCGGGTCTGATCCCCCTCAGTAGAAAAAAATGGCTGCTGTACATTCTACTATAATAACCATGCGAGCCTCACACAGCTCATAAAGTACAGCTGTAAAAAGAAAGCCATATTTTTGCAATATTTGTCCCTGTGCTAACGAAATTGTCCTAGATTTGAAGATTTTAGAATTAACTCTACGTTTTTATACCAATCGCCATCTTTTCAGGCTTAAGTTCTATTCGAATCCGCAATTGTTCGCTTTTGCTTGGGAAAGGTAAAAATATAAACGTGGAGTGCACAAAGGCATTAAAATTCCGCCCTTTGTTACCAAGTTGGCTGGACCTTAACGAAGACGAATTGATGAATGTCACTGGTTGAGGAATGTCACTGACTTATTTTGTACCTGAAAAAATGTGCTAGGTCCTGGTTGCCAGGTTACTTTGCATGTATTGCGTGCCTACTTTGATCGGTTCGATGTGAGTGTGTTTGCGCAATAGACGAGATTATCGTCTCTTGGTTAATTTGCAAGATACACAAAAAAGATCATCATCATTTATTTCGTAATAAAAACCTATATTTTACAGTTGGACTATTATTATTATCACTATTACATTTATTACTAGAATATAACTATGGCAAGCAGAGAAAAATAGAAAGTTAGGGATAAAAGTGAGTAAAATAAAAGAAAAAGTGGGAAAAGAATATTCTTTAATAGATATTTCTTTTTTCTTAATTCGTGACGTGAGACAAATTTGGATGGTTTCGCATATGGCTCGATCACGTTATTTGTATTCATTTCTGTTTCAGATTTCGTTCCTGGATTACATGGCGTACTTACCACTGTTCCTTTCCATCCACCAAAATATCTGTGACAACGCCCTTGACATGTCACGCAACAAGTACCAGCGGAAGGATACGTGACCACGGGTTACGCTTGAAACAATATGGCGTGCAGAATGGAGGAGTGCAAGGATTGAGTCCCAGGAGTGAACCCACAAGTTTCGCTTTGTAACTCGTTGCTCGGCATCATGCTCTGTCGTCATGACGACAAGATGATGTATGTACTTTTGTCTAAAACATGTACACCTTTGTACACTTTTTGCTGAAAGAGCTTTGCAAAAATTTCTTCCCGTTCAACGTTAGTGTACACATACAGTAGATGTTCGTTAACCATTACTACACTATAAGGTTTGCTGTTGTTGTTGTTGTGGTGTATAGCGTTGAATTGGTGACAATTCAACACAAAAAAGATAGATATCTTACGATGAGGCTGTAAATAATACAAAATAAGAAATAATAAAGTTAGCTTTTTTAATACTCTGTGTTCTTTCGGTCCTTTCGCGTAAACTGCAAATTTAGTCGTACGAACGAAAATGATGCTACTGTGTGCGGCTCGCTTGGCTAATTAGTCCGTCATCCTCTTGCAAAGCCCGGTGAATTTATTGCTGGAGGTAACCCTGCGGTGGACTAGCATCCCATCCAGGGGGGAGTAGAAATACTCCCAGTTGCTTCATGCTACAGAAACCGGGATAAGCTCTGGCCTGATGGGCCACTTGTGCCTACGGTGCTTTTGGGGCAAACAGTGGAAAATATGTTTAAATAAAAAAAAATGGGCCACTTGGCTCAGACTTCAATTAGATATCAAAGTTTAATACAAAAAACGTCTTTAAGCATCAGCATTTACTTGCATAAGGAAATTACAGATGCTTACCTTGAGACTCCATGAACCGGAATTCAATGCTCATCGACATGTACAGGAAATGGAACAGCAATACACGATTTCTTTTTGCAGCTCCCCTGCGCATGCGACTTCTTATTCGTATATTTTTTTCGAATATCTGCCCTACCCTACCCTACCCCACCCCGTCTCTCACAAAAAGACTAGCTCGCATTCCATATGAACTTGACAAAATATATATGGATTGGAAAGAAATGTTTACATTAATATTCAAATCATTCGTCTTCGCAACAATGCTTCAAAAAGAAAAAGCGGCCAACGGCTCTAAACTGTGGCGATATTCTGCAGAGAAACCTGCCAAGTGAACTTACTTAGCATGAAAATTATTATTACTGCCACTGATAAAAGGCTTGAACAAGAGAGTGCGCTGTGTTTAGGCGCTAAAAGCCGCCGTTTACTGGGCAAACGTTTACTATGCCTGTGAAAGCACGTGGAAGCCGTTAACGTCGAAGAAGTCGACGATTTGTTTCGTTAGGGGTCTTCTTACTAAAGGTAATCAAATTGTGCTCTCTTTATTTGTTTGGTTGTACTCGAAATGCCTCTAAGTTCTTGTGAAAATGTCTAATCCGGAATGAAAAATTAAAGTTTTCTTTTCACGAAATTTTTTTACATCATTGTAGGCTCGGCTTGGTGCTAGTCGTACAAGTCTTCGTTATTTGCATCAATTTAAAACGTTTGTACATGAGATAAAGAAAATGAAGTATAACATTAAACACGACAAAAATGCTTTTACTTTAGCATAAACTTTTGACAATAGACAAAACCACTTATGAGTGTCTCAGAAAAGCAATGACTGGAATAGTGAGGATGGGGTTTGGTTTGCTGCAGAACGAATTTACTTGTCCTCTTCTGGATCCTACTCTCTTGGAGTGTTCATCGACTTTAATTTATTCAAGAATTCCAAACTCTTCAAGATAGAGACTGTATGTAAAACAATATTACGTTAACCCATCTAGTTATTATTTCGTAATCAGGCAAAATTCTGACTGATGTCTGGTCATACGATTGGAGGAAACTCTCATGATTGACATGGACAGACAAATACAAGGACAATGGTGTTCCTCTCACTACAGGTTGGTGCTTGTTTATATATATATTTTTTTTCAATGAAATTTTTTTTATTATTTTTTGTGTTTGAACAATTACAATTAAACCTACACTACAAAAAAAGGCAGTCTGCGAAGTACGTATCCACGCATTACAATTTACACATTACTACATTCAACAAAACTTAGAGCAGGCTACTTACAGAGACAAAAGGACTTTGATTAACAGCTTATTTGGCTAACTAACAGCTTAATTATTACTAAAACGAAAAAAAAAGAACAACAAAAAGGTTACACTTGTTGAGGTACCATTGCTGGATCAGTACAGTATAATAAATTATAATATTCAGTTAACGAAATTTAACATAGATTTCTATTTACTTTAAAAATTACATTTTTTATAGGGTGACACAGTGCTGGTTGCTGGTTATCAGGATCTAGCTATTCAATTTCCACTATTTTCGATTTTCCATTGATTATTTAGTTTTTGTTTGAATTGATTGCCAATTGGGAATTTTTCCATCATTTTACAGTCATAGATATACTTTTTCATTAGTGTTATGAAAATTTCATATTTCCGCTTCAGTATACGTTGTGATTCTACGGGTAGAGTGCTTGTATATGAATATTCCCATTTCTACAACGAGGCCGCCTCGATTCATGAACGCGTGTTTTTAATGATAGCGGAGATCACTGATAGCTCGGAAATGGGCTGAAACGTTAACTTATGGCTGAAAAACCATCTACACCATCGTTTGGGTCTTTGGTAAAAAATTACGGCCTTCCCCTCGCTTTTATTTGGAAGCCTCTCAGGAAAAAGTTTACTTGTATAAGTAATATATCAAACACAAGAGAGAGTGTTTCATCGGGATATCCAAACAGCGAGAACAGAGTTGAATATACGACGCGCGGCGGAGTATTTTTGAGGACTTTCGAGATGTTTGGATAGCCGATGAAACACAGTCTCAAGTGTTTGATATATCGTCGCATTCGAAACAAAAACTAAGGAGTAAATGGAGAAGAAAAATGTTCAAAATCTATTAACACCGGGTATCCAAACCTCCTTCACGGTTGTGATTTACTTGGCTTAAACTGATGAATTATTAATGAGTTTGAGAATTCGATTTGCAATTGCAACAATTTCAAGTTTCAAACTGTCTCCGGGTTTAGTTTGTTTGGAAAATATTTTTGCCAAAGACCAAAATTCCAATATGTCCAGTATTTAGCGGCTGAGTGTTCAAATTAAGTCGTAAGATTTTATTCCACTTTTTAATTCACTGATATTTTTATTCTCTTGTAGGTGGGAAGCGGAAGTCTGTGGACTATAATTTGAGACTTGACGATGCAGCAGAATCAAGGCTTAGGCCCCGTTTACACGGGTCCGGACAAATTTTTGCAAAGACAAAAACTTGCCAGGCTGCACTTTGCGTTTACACAGGAGCGGTGTAACTGGACGAATTTTTGAACGGCTTAGTGTGCAAGTTTGGGACCTGAAAAAAAACAGATCCCAAACTTGCACACTTAGGCCCCGTTTACACGGATCCGGACAAATCTTTGCACCGACAAAAACTTGCACGGTTCCACCTTTCGTTTACACGGGACCGGCGGAACTGGACGAATTTTTGACTGAACGGCTAAGTGTGCAAGTTTGGGATCTGAAAAAAGCAGGTCCACTTTTTGACCGGCACGGTTCCATATTTGTACGGACTCGTGTAAACACCCGAACCGTGCAACTTTTTGCTCACATAGCGCGGTTATGGCCTGGAATCAGATGCCGCAGCTGGTCTAAAATTTGCACGGATCCGTGTAAACACCACTGCAACAGAATTCGCACGGATCCTTGTAAACAGGCGATCCAGGAACAAAATTCGTCCGTGCAAAAATTTGTCCGGATCCGTGTAAACGGGCCCTTAGCCGTTCAAAACTTCGTCCAGTTCCGCCATTCTCGTGTAAACGCAAGGTGGAACCGTGCAAGTTTTAATCCGTGCAAAAATTTGTCGGGGCTCACGTAAACGGGGCCTTAATTCCTCGTAATTTTTCCTTGCTTTATATTTTTCCGCTCATACTTGTAGAATAAAGAACGTGAAAGCCCATTGTACATCAACTCAGACTGAAACGCAACGTGGAAACCACTACAACATCTTTCGCTTCGCAAAGATTTAACACACCCTTTTTGAAGGAGCGAAACTATCCAAAAATATTATAAGTGTTTTGGCGGGAAACTGTAGCCTCCTTGCCTCTCTTGGCGAGGAACGTAACGCGCTTTTAAAAGTAGCCTACAGACTAATCCAAAAATAACCCAAGTCTCTTGACGGGAAAAAAGGCTGCGATTTTTAATGGAGCCCTGAAATTAGTCAAAAAATAAACTGTCATTTGGCGGGAAAAATCTGAGCTATTTGTAAACAGATTTAGCTCGTCAAAAGGTTGCATTTATTTTGACTTGTTTCTAGGTTTCGTTTAAAGTGCAGAAATTTTCCCCGCGTAGGCAACCCTACATAGTCAAAATATAGTTAAAGAGAGCCTACATTTTGACTACTTTCCAGGCCCTTGTAAGAGCGAAATTCTTCTGTTGTTCTTTGTTCAAGGTGGCCGAACACAGTTTTCGCGCGCGCTTTCGTTGATGCAATTCAGCGCGTGCACAAGGATTTCAAAAAATAAAAATGCCGTCAATAGAGCGATCGTTTTATTTACTCAACACCCGCAATATCTGTGTTATTTTTCTCTATAATTGAACGCAGTGTATTGATGGTTTTAGTTTTTTTTTTTACAAAGATATGTTAGAAAAAGTAACGATGCAAAGAACCCAGCAATTTTCAGCTTTTGTTTGTTTCCAAAAGAACCCAGTCAAATTCAACGCATGCGCAGTTGCTCAAAAAATTGAGAGCGATTGCTTCTTTTTTTTAACAGCTTTATTGGGTACTACACATAACTAAATAACAAGAAAAAAAGGCAAGACCCAAAAGGGGTAGGTGCAACGGGACGAAGTCCCATGCGAGGCACCGCCCCGCCCAGCAGAAAATTGCCGATTTCTAAACGATCCAGTCGTTAGAATTTCAAGAAATTTGGCAAAAAAAATAGTTGAGAAACCACGTGAACGATCTATCACCAAAAATATCAATTTTGACATAGGGAATTTTTAACAATAACGAAAACGATTAACGGCAAATTACGAAAATCGCCTATGTCAAAATTTTATTAAAACAGTGTTGACTGAAGGAATTTAATGTCAATTCTTAGTAGGCAAACGATGAAAACAATCTAACGACTGGATTTTTTTTAAAAAAACAAAAAACCATATTTTAAGCCTTGTTTTCAACCAGCCCCGTTGCCATGGCAACAGCACACACTCTAGCCAAAATGAGAGAATAAATACTTCTGTGGTTGACCTTGTCTCTTGCAAAAAACGGGCGCCAAAGCATAAATAGTTTAAAAGTACTTGAAAACTGTGTTCGGCCACCTTAATAAAGCAAGACTCAATGAGTGACTTCAACGTTTGCTGATTTGAGTTTATTAGAATTAGGTGATATAAAAGTCCTAACATTTATGAACAAGCCACTGAAAAGCATTCGTAATATTAATTTATAACGATCAATTCAACCAAATAATGACTAATCACCGAGGAGCAATACTTTAAATTGGCTTTTGCATTTAACTGTATCGAAAATTACCTCTAGTTGAAAATAATTTGCTGCCAATTTCATTTAGCAAATCAAACTCGAGAGCCAGAATTTATCCGCATTTCCGGATACACTACCGAGAAAAGTGATCAAATTACGAAGCCGGTACAGCGGAGTATCTGTAACAAACTTCGAAGTGTTTGGAAACTATGGCAAAGATACTTAAATTAAGGAGGAAACGGAAAAATAAAATCGAAAACATCTATCATAAACAAATTTGTAAATTTGTAAATTCTCTCGTGGAAATTTCAACATACGGTATGAATTAACTATAACTTTTTCAAAACTATTTCAGAAAATGGTGGCGATCTGAGTGTTAATTTAATTTAATAAAATAAATTGAATCAATTTCCTTGTCCCTAGTGTTTACTTTTTTCTTAACTAATCCGATCTGACAGGACAAGTAATGTTCTTTCGGGTAAATTTACTCATCTGATCGGCACTCTTTTTGTTATTACTATTTTATAATTCTACAGGTTTTTATCTTTGCACAAATTCCAGAGATCCCAATCTGCCTTCGTCACCAGATTCTTCTTTTCAGTGTTGCCTCCTCGCTATGTCAGGTTCCCTGAAATTAGAATTCCATGATCAGCAAATTCGCAATTTATGAAACCACATGAAAGCTTAAGAAAGCCTCGTGCCCCCATATACATGTATGCGCAACTGTTGGGCTTTGAAATTCCACACACGAATGAGAAACATGCGAGTGTCTACGCACGCGAATATCTATGCGCGCGTGAGTGGAGAGAACTCGCAAATCACATTCTCGAGATGTCTCAAGAAAAGTTTAATTTGAAGTTCTTCCACTGTAGCAAAAATTCCAACAATATAGTGCCTAAGTGAGACCAGTAAAGTTAGCAAGGTTTCTGTTATTTTCGACACAACGCTGTGCATTGAGAAATACTGAGAAATATTACGTGCACCCAATGTCGCGTTGAAATTTTTAATACGTTCTCTTGCGCCTACAGTCGAACCTCTCCTTACGGATACCTCTCTAATACGGACACTTCTCTAGTACGGACAGTTCACTTGGTCCCGGGAAAATGTCCATACATGCTTTGTAAAGATAACCTCTATAATACGGACCCTCTGTAATACGGACAACGGACACGAAATCTCGGCCCCAGAGAGAAAATTCATACAAACTTAGCCTCTTTATTACGGACACTTCAATGATTACAGTTCTTATTCAACTCGATTTCCTGTTTGTCGTTACATATCAAAGTGTAATCAATTGTCTCATTGTTCATACGATAACAGTATCATTTGTTTTCAATCAGTAAAAATTTAATGCACCTTAAAGACTTGTTTGGGCCAGTTTTGACTTAAAGAACACTTAATACCATCAATGGAGCCTTTAAAGTGACGTAATATCCATGACCTCCATACAACGGACACCTCTCTAATACGGACACTTTGATCTGTCCCTTCGGTGTCCGTATTAGAGAGGTTCGAATGTATTTTCATCTACCACTAAACTGTCCTGTAGTTCACGCCACTTTTGCTTCATTGAGAACAAAACAAAATGCTGCTTTTGTTGTCGAGTTTCAAGTTGAAGCGACGCTTAATGGCGAACAGTTTCGGTCCACGTGTTGTTATTTTTGATATCCATTCAGCTCAACGTACAAAGGAGCGTTTCCCCAAACTAGTGCTTGCATGCACTGTACCTTTGGTTGAAATAGAATAAACTTCTTTGCTAGCTTCTTTTCATCTTCTTTCGGCAAGAAAAAACCCACGTCTTTGTAAGGACACATGTCTTCGCACAATCACGAACATAAGTTTGTGGAAAATTCAACAGTTTGTCGTGAATAAAGGTAAGGAACTGACATTACCATTGATAAGCTTGCACGAACTTTCGTCCGGCCAATCACGAGTGTAACAGAGGGACATCGCACGTGTTAATAGCGAAGCGTGCGAAGTCTAAAAATAGAATGTAAGTCACTGAATTCCCCGCGAGACTCAGTCGACATAAGCTTGCTCTGAGGGAAATACAGGGAATGTACGTGAAATTTTTGTTTCACAAGTGTTTTAGGAACACCGGCTTTTGCTCTTAAAGAAATCTTCAAAATCATCCACCATTCTAGTTTGTTTGTCTGAGTCTTGTCTGAGTCATGACGTCACTCGCGCGCTTCGCTATTAAGGTACAGTTTTGAATGGCGGCGTCCACACTACAAAATGGCTGGTGATTTCTGCATTTTTAAATTCCTTCGGCGTGGTGTTGAAGGCAAAATTTTAATCCGTTTTCAGAGTGAATCCTCTCTTTTCAAATTTCTCCCACATGGCGTTCACCGGGCAATGAGAAAGATATGTCATAAGAAACGCAGTTTGGCATAAAAATGTTTACGGGTGCTCAGCGTTTTTTTCTGGTCGTAAGAAGGTAGTCTGTCCATAGTTGATGTTTTCTTTTCTTCCTTCTTAGCAAGTACGCCCCAACGAGTCCGGCTCCCCCCTCCCCTCCACTCATCCCACCCTCTCTTGACTCCGCCCTTGTTACATCTTTATAGGTAGCATGGAGTAATCGAAACGTTATTTCGCTTTTTATCCGTTCTTTTTCTCCTAAAATGTACCAGGACCTCACCTGGCCCAAAAATAATTAGGGGCACTTTTGCCTCCTACAAATCCCAAAATTCCGCCCTTGAATTTTACCCAGCCCCTACTGGGCTAGTGGAGACGAGGTGGCCAGGGCAAGATACTTAACTATCACAATGCCGGCGAATAGCCCTTTTCACGGTTAGCTTTGCTCATTTGCATTACAATAAAATCTAGCATGTATGTGAGGCAATTTCGGGCTATTTTGCAGTTTTAGCCCGAAATTGCCTCGCATCCACGTTGGATTACATTGTAATGCAAATGGCAAAAATTAACCGTGAAAAGGGCTATTGTTGGGGACACCTAACAAACTGCGGGGGAGTGACCTGCGATAAACTAGCATCCCATCAAGGGGGGTAGAAACACTCCTAACCGCTCCAGGTTACAGAAACTGGGATAAGCTCCGCCACCTATGAGCCAGTAAGCTCCAAAGCTTCACACGCGCTACTGGGTTAGTTTGAACCTCTATTTTGTCTTGAGTTCGTTGAGATTAAGCGCAAAAGTATTTAGCGCACGAAATTTTAAAAAGGTCCGAAATCAAGGGGGTGGCCCTGGGGAAGGTCAAAATTAGAACTCCTCTTCCTTATCACCGAACAGCGTAAAACCAAACTAATGACGAGCGTCATCAATCACACGAAAAGAAGTTTGTTTTGCATTCAGGGCAGTTCTGTACACGGGGCAAGTAAATATCCACAAAAGTTCTAAAACGATTTTTTTGGTTGAGGACAATTTTTATCTGGCGTAAATTTTATAATTGCCAAAAAGTAACCTTTTCCACAACAATGAGCTGCACCTTCTGATAACCTAAAGAATTCCTTTCTCGCAAAAGAGTGAGGGATTCAAACTCACATCTAAGGCATCATTGAAATAGAAAGTCCAACTTTCTTTAGTCAAAGCAACTTAGCTTGTCCCAAAATATCAAGACAATATTTTCTTAGAAGGCTCAGTGTTAGATAACCTCCACTCCACCCCCTTCCCTCGCCTCTCATAAAACATTTCACTCTAGCTACCCTTCAACTTCAACCCACAACTAAGAAAAATAAAGTACAACTAAGCACATGTTATAAATACAGTAAAAACCCGCGTATAAGAACCTGGTTTTTAAGAACCTGTTAGGCTAAAATTTTCATTTTAAGCCCCCTCCACATAAGAACCTGTTTAGGCTAAAATTTTAAGCTTCTTATCAGTGGGATTGCTGTAAAATTGTATAGCCCTGTAGAAACTGCTGCCTCCGCCTGCTTTCTCCTGTATTATGCGTGATATACTCTCTTAGATCTTCAGCTGGCAATTCCTAGCCACTCTCCGCACCCGCTTCCGCCCCCTTTGTCGCCTCCTTTGCTTTCCGTCCCTTCTTCAGCCCCTCTTCTGCTCCCTTGCCCCCATCCCTGTTCTCCGCCGGTTTTCCGTCCGGGGGCCCCTTTTCTCCCCCCCCCTTCTCTCTTGAACGACTCTCCGTAGCCTCTATTGCCCATGCGGGCGGCGTTGACGAGTTCCCATCCTTGTCTGCACCCTCCCTGTACCGGGTCCCCCTGTAGTGTGTCTTCTTTCACTGATATCCCCTTCCTCCCCCGGTCCTCCTTCCTTTTTGTTTCTCTTCTTCTTCCGCGCACGTAGTCTCACCCACCACACAGGCTGCCTGAGTGATGCGTTCCTTTCCCAATCAGCTGTGCAACCACGGGCCCCTACTCACTACTCTGAGCCAGTGTGTGACCCCCTTCCCTCGCATTCTAGTCCGCCCCCCGGTCCCCGCCTTCTGGTACTTATGTTCTCCCTTCAAGCACACCCACATCGCCTGCCATTTCGCCCTCCACACATGCTCTCGCCCACCCCTCTTTTGAGCCTCACTCCCTGCCTAGACTATTCATACGCGAAGAATCTGACCCTACCAGGCCCGCTGTACACAAGCGCTGTCATTGAGTTGTTGAGGGACAGTATATCGGCCGCGCGTACATGGTGAACGTCTCGTGTGAGGCACACATCAGAGCACCGACTATGCAGTGAGACGCACAGAGTGCTAATAGAAACCAGTAGATACGTAATATTAAAAGAAACAAACAAACTCTTCCCTTTTGTGAAGGTATATATGAAATCAGATGACTGGTGAGAGAGTGATAACTGCCCGTAAAAAGCGCCCTAATTAAGCAATTTGAAAGAAGAAGCTTGCCACAAAAAAATCAGTTGACAGCACCCAGTTTTCAACCGCAATACTTTTTTCATTCTTAGTATAGCACGCGCACAAACACCCCCCCCCGCAAATGCACCTGGAAGTTGAAACCAGTGATGGAAGTGTTGGGAACGGAGCATTTTAACCAGTGATAGGGGCCTGTCTCTAGCCTGTGAAAACAGCCATCTTTCTGTCGCTCCCAGCCGAGTGCGTTCGCGCGAGGACTACTTGCTAATTTTACTGTGCTCAAAAATTCCATACTGATGAAAATAAGTGGTAAACTTAGTAAAATTTGACAGAAATTATCGTCCGCCAAATTTCTTTAAAAAGGCCTTAAGTGCAATAGAAAAATTAAAAACAATTCGGCAAATGTCAGGTCGTTCAATAATCTTCAAAGCGACATGTGTACATGTGAGATAACTAAGTAATAGAGGCCTATGAAGACATCATGGGACCTCTAAAAATGGTGCCACAAGCACGGTAACCATTCACTCCAAAAAAGGTTGAGTAGCAATAACTGGAGAATGGCAAATGTAAAACGTCACAAACCGTAGATTTATGTAGGGACCTGTAATTTGCCAATTGTGTTTATTTTTCTATTGCAATTAAGCCTTTTTAAAGAATTTTGGCAGATTTATGCAAAATTACTAAGTTGACACTTATGTCATCAGTATGGAATTTTTAGCAGTAAATTGCAGATGTCCTTCGCGCGAAACGCCACTCGGCTGGGAGCGAAGAAAGATGGCTGTTTTCACAGGCTAGAGAGGCCCTATCACTGGTTAAATGCTCCTTCAACTTCCATCACTGGTTTCAACTTCCATCGCTTTGTCCTGTATAACTGAAGATGACAAAAGTTTTGGTTGAAACATGTTGAAGCCCTGATTTTTTTTTCAGGCTTCTTCTTTCCAATTGCTTAAATTGGAAAATTTACTGCGATGATCACTCTCGTCACATTCATCTATATTTCATATATACTTCACAAACTGAAAAGTGTTATGGTTTTCTTAATATTACAGGTATCTACTGGTTATTACAACTTGCTGAAATTGACATTGTAACTGGATACCTTCGCCATTTGTACGACACTCAATTACATGCATTTTAATGGGTTTCTTTCAATATTTCTTACAGTTATGGAATGTGCTAGTCACTTTTTTTCTCTCAAAAGAAGTTGCGAGAAGAGTTTTTTCATTTCGAAATTTTCTTGTAATTTATACAAGTAATTACCAGAAGTCATTGGACCTTGTGTCTTACAATTCAGGGAGTGAATCATTGTGCTCATAATTATAAATTGGCCTTGTTCAACAAGCGTGATTTTGAAATAACTCAGCTAATTACTCTCTAAATTTTACTGACCATTAAGTCCAATTACACTATTAGAAAAAACAACCAAATGAATGATTAACCATTTTTAGTAAAGGAAGGGTTTTAAAAGAACCTTCTGTGCCCCTTGTACATGTATGATAACTCACAAGTTTCTGTTTCCCTTTCCCTCCTCCCTCCTGGGCAAATAGAGCCATTGCGAGAGTATCAAATAATTATTTGTTAACATCAAATTTAATCCCCCTTACAGTAAAAACCTGCGTATAAGAACCTGGATTTTTCAATTTAGCCTAAATAGGTTCTTATAGAAATGGTACTTAAAGCAAATTTAGGCTACCAAGGTTCTTAAAATACTGGTTCTTATATTTTCATATGAATTTCATCTGAATATGCTATATATATTATAAATATCATCTCATAATACAGTATAAATCATTCTTAATTCAGCAGTTTCTACAGGGCTATACAATTTTACAGCAATCCCACTGATAAGAAGCTTAAAATTTTAGCCTAAACAGGTTCTTATGTGGAGGGGGCTTAAAATGAAAATTTTAGCCTAACAGGTTCTTAAAAACCAGGTTCTTATACGCGGGTTTTTACTGTATTTATAACATGTGCTTAGTTGTACTTTATTTTTCTTAGTTGTGGGTTGAAGTTGAAGGGTAGCTAGAGTGAAATGTTTTATGAGAGGCGAGGGAAGGGGGTGGAGTGGAGGTTATCTAACACTGAGCCTTCTAAGAAAATATTGTCTTGATATTTTGGGACAAGCTAAGTTGCTTTGACTAAAGAAAGTTGGACTTTCTATTTCAATGATGCCTTAGATGTGAGTTTGAATCCCTCACTCTTTTGCGAGAAAGGAATTCTTTAGGTTATCAGAAGGTGCAGCTCATTGTTGTGGAAAAGGTTACTTTTTGGCAATTATAAAATTTACGCCAGATAAAAATTGTCCTCAACCAAAAAAATCGTTTTAGAACTTTTGTGGATATTTACTTGCCCCGTGTACAGAACTGCCCTGAATGCAAAACAAACTTCTTTTCGTGTGATTGATGACGCTCGTCATTAGTTTGGTTTTACGCTGTTCGGTGATAAGGAAGAGGAGTTCTAATTTTGACCTTCCCCAGGGCCACCCCCTTGATTTCGGACCTTTTTAAAATTTCGTGCGCTAAATACTTTTGCGCTTAATCTCAACGAACTCAAGACAAAATAGAGGTTCAAACTAACCCAGTAGCGCGTGTGAAGCTTTGGAGCTTACTGGCTCATAGGTGGCGGAGCTTATCCCAGTTTCTGTAACCTGGAGCGGTTAGGAGTGTTTCTACCCCCCTTGATGGGATGCTAGTTTATCGCAGGTCACTCCCCCGCAGTTTGTTAGGTGTCCCCAACAATAGCCCTTTTCACGGTTAATTTTTGCCATTTGCATTACAATGTAATCCAACGTGGATGCGAGGCAATTTCGGGCTAAAACTGCAAAATAGCCCGAAATTGCCTCACATACATGCTAGATTTTATTGTAATGCAAATGAGCAAAGCTAACCGTGAAAAGGGCTATTCGCCGGCATTGTGATAGTTAAGTATCTTGCCCTGGCCACCTCGTCTCCACTAGCCCAGTAGGGGCTGGGTAAAATTCAAGGGCGGAATTTTGGGATTTGTAGGAGGCAAAAGTGCCCCTAATTATTTTTGGGCCAGGTGAGGTCCTGGTACATTTTAGGAGAAAAAGAACGGATAAAAAGCGAAATAACGTTTCGATTACTCCATGCTACCTATAAAGATGTAACAAGGGCGGAGTCAAGAGAGGGTGGGATGAGTGGAGGGGAGGGGGGAGCCGGACTCGTTGGGGCGTACTTGCTAAGAAGGAAGAAAAGAAAACATCAACTATGGACAGACTACCTTCTTACGACCAGAAAAAAACGCTGAGCACCCGTAAACATTTTTATGCCAAACTGCGTTTCTTATGACATATCTTTCTCATTGCCCGGTGAACGCCATGTGGGAGAAATTTGAAAAGAGAGGATTCACTCTGAAAACGGATTAAAATTTTGCCTTCAACACCACGCCGAAGGAATTTAAAAATGCAGAAATCACCAGCCATTTTGTAGTGTGGACGCCGCCATTCAAAACTGTACCTTAATAGCGAAGCGCGCGAGTGACGTCATGACTCAGACAAGACTCAGACAAACAAACTAGAATGGTGGATGATTTTGAAGATTTCTTTAAGAGCAAAAGCCGGTGTTCCTAAAACACTTGTGAAACAAAAATTTCACGTACATTCCCTGTATTTCCCTCAGAGCAAGCTTATGTCGACTGAGTCTCGCGGGGAATTCAGTGACTTACATTCTATTTTTAGACTTCGCACGCTTCGCTATTAACACGTGCGATGTCCCTCTGTTACACTCGTGATTGGCCGGACGAAAGTTCGTGCAAGCTTATCAATGGTAATGTCAGTTCCTTACCTTTATTCACGACAAACTGTTGAATTTTCCACAAACTTATGTTCGTGATTGTGCGAAGACATGTGTCCTTACAAAGACGTGGGTTTTTTCTTGCCGAAAGAAGATGAAAAGAAGCTAGCAAAGAAGTTTATTCTATTTCAACCAAAGGTACAGTGCATGCAAGCACTAGTTTGGGGAAACGCTCCTTTGTACGTTGAGCTGAATGGATATCAAAAATAACAACACGTGGACCGAAACTGTTCGCCATTAAGCGTCGCTTCAACTTGAAACTCGACAACAAAAGCAGCATTTTGTTTTGTTCTCAATGAAGCAAAAGTGGCGTGAACTACAGGACAGTTTAGTGGTAGATGAAAATACATTCGAACCTCTCTAATACGGACACCGAAGGGACAGATCAAAGTGTCCGTATTAGAGAGGTGTCCGTTGTATGGAGGTCATGGATATTACGTCACTTTAAAGGCTCCATTGATGGTATTAAGTGTTCTTTAAGTCAAAACTGGCCCAAACAAGTCTTTAAGGTGCATTAAATTTTTACTGATTGAAAACAAATGATACTGTTATCGTATGAACAATGAGACAATTGATTACACTTTGATATGTAACGACAAACAGGAAATCGAGTTGAATAAGAACTGTAATCATTGAAGTGTCCGTAATAAAGAGGCTAAGTTTGTATGAATTTTCTCTCTGGGGCCGAGATTTCGTGTCCGTTGTCCGTATTACAGAGGGTCCGTATTATAGAGGTTATCTTTACAAAGCATGTATGGACATTTTCCCGGGACCAAGTGAACTGTCCGTACTAGAGAAGTGTCCGTATTAGAGAGGTATCCGTAAGGAGAGGTTCGACTGTAGGCGCAAGAGAACGTATTAAAAATTTCAACGCGACATTGGGTGCACGTAATATTTCTCAGTATTTCTCAATGCACAGCGTTGTGTCGAAAATAACAGAAACCTTGCTAACTTTACTGGTCTCACTTAGGCACTATATTGTTGGAATTTTTGCTACAGTGGAAGAACTTCAAATTAAACTTTTCTTGAGACATCTCGAGAATGTGATTTGCGAGTTCTCTCCACTCACGCGCGCATAGATATTCGCGTGCGTAGACACTCGCATGTTTCTCATTCGTGTGTGGAATTTCAAAGCCCAACAGTTGCGCATACATGTATATGGGGGCACGAGGCTTTCTTAAGCTTTCATGTGGTTTCATAAATTGCGAATTTGCTGATCATGGAATTCTAATTTCAGGGAACCTGACATAGCGAGGAGGCAACACTGAAAAGAAGAATCTGGTGACGAAGGCAGATTGGGATCTCTGGAATTTGTGCAAAGATAAAAACCTGTAGAATTATAAAATAGTAATAACAAAAAGAGTGCCGATCAGATGAGTAAATTTACCCGAAAGAACATTACTTGTCCTGTCAGATCGGATTAGTTAAGAAAAAAGTAAACACTAGGGACAAGGAAATTGATTCAATTTATTTTATTAAATTAAATTAACACTCAGATCGCCACCATTTTCTGAAATAGTTTTGAAAAAGTTATAGTTAATTCATACCGTATGTTGAAATTTCCACGAGAGAATTTACAAATTTACAAATTTGTTTATGATAGATGTTTTCGATTTTATTTTTCCGTTTCCTCCTTAATTTAAGTATCTTTGCCATAGTTTCCAAACACTTCGAAGTTTGTTACAGATACTCCGCTGTACCGGCTTCGTAATTTGATCACTTTTCTCGGTAGTGTATCCGGAAATGCGGATAAATTCTGGCTCTCGAGTTTGATTTGCTAAATGAAATTGGCAGCAAATTATTTTCAACTAGAGGTAATTTTCGATACAGTTAAATGCAAAAGCCAATTTAAAGTATTGCTCCTCGGTGATTAGTCATTATTTGGTTGAATTGATCGTTATAAATTAATATTACGAATGCTTTTCAGTGGCTTGTTCATAAATGTTAGGACTTTTATATCACCTAATTCTAATAAACTCAAATCAGCAAACGTTGAAGTCACTCATTGAGTCTTGCTTTATTAAGGTGGCCGAACACAGTTTTCAAGTACTTTTAAACTATTTATGCTTTGGCGCCCGTTTTTTGCAAGAGACAAGGTCAACCACAGAAGTATTTATTCTCTCATTTTGGCTAGAGTGTGTGCTGTTGCCATGGCAACGGGGCTGGTTGAAAACAAGGCTTAAAATATGGTTTTTTGTTTTTTTAAAAAAAATCCAGTCGTTAGATTGTTTTCATCGTTTGCCTACTAAGAATTGACATTAAATTCCTTCAGTCAACACTGTTTTAATAAAATTTTGACATAGGCGATTTTCGTAATTTGCCGTTAATCGTTTTCGTTATTGTTAAAAATTCCCTATGTCAAAATTGATATTTTTGGTGATAGATCGTTCACGTGGTTTCTCAACTATTTTTTTTGCCAAATTTCTTGAAATTCTAACGACTGGATCGTTTAGAAATCGGCAATTTTCTGCTGGGCGGGGCGGTGCCTCGCATGGGACTTCGTCCCGTTGCACCTACCCCTTTTGGGTCTTGCCTTTTTTTCTTGTTATTTAGTTATGTGTAGTACCCAATAAAGCTGTTAAAAAAAAGAAGCAATCGCTCTCAATTTTTTGAGCAACTGCGCATGCGTTGAATTTGACTGGGTTCTTTTGGAAACAAACAAAAGCTGAAAATTGCTGGGTTCTTTGCATCGTTACTTTTTCTAACATATCTTTGTAAAAAAAAAAACTAAAACCATCAATACACTGCGTTCAATTATAGAGAAAAATAACACAGATATTGCGGGTGTTGAGTAAATAAAACGATCGCTCTATTGACGGCATTTTTATTTTTTGAAATCCTTGTGCACGCGCTGAATTGCATCAACGAAAGCGCGCGCGAAAACTGTGTTCGGCCACCTTGAACAAAGAACAACAGAAGAATTTCGCTCTTACAAGGGCCTGGAAAGTAGTCAAAATGTAGGCTCTCTTTAACTATATTTTGACTATGTAGGGTTGCCTACGCGGGGAAAATTTCTGCACTTTAAACGAAACCTAGAAACAAGTCAAAATAAATGCAACCTTTTGACGAGCTAAATCTGTTTACAAATAGCTCAGATTTTTCCCGCCAAATGACAGTTTATTTTTTGACTAATTTCAGGGCTCCATTAAAAATCGCAGCCTTTTTTCCCGTCAAGAGACTTGGGTTATTTTTGGATTAGTCTGTAGGCTACTTTTAAAAGCGCGTTACGTTCCTCGCCAAGAGAGGCAAGGAGGCTACAGTTTCCCGCCAAAACACTTATAATATTTTTGGATAGTTTCGCTCCTTCAAAAAGGGTGTGTTAAATCTTTGCGAAGCGAAAGATGTTGTAGTGGTTTCCACGTTGCGTTTCAGTCTGAGTTGATGTACAATGGGCTTTCACGTTCTTTATTCTACAAGTATGAGCGGAAAAATATAAAGCAAGGAAAAATTACGAGGAATTAAGGCCCCGTTTACGTGAGCCCCGACAAATTTTTGCACGGATTAAAACTTGCACGGTTCCACCTTGCGTTTACACGAGAATGGCGGAACTGGACGAAGTTTTGAACGGCTAAGGGCCCGTTTACACGGATCCGGACAAATTTTTGCACGGACGAATTTTGTTCCTGGATCGCCTGTTTACAAGGATCCGTGCGAATTCTGTTGCAGTGGTGTTTACACGGATCCGTGCAAATTTTAGACCAGCTGCGGCATCTGATTCCAGGCCATAACCGCGCTATGTGAGCAAAAAGTTGCACGGTTCGGGTGTTTACACGAGTCCGTACAAATATGGAACCGTGCCGGTCAAAAAGTGGACCTGCTTTTTTCAGATCCCAAACTTGCACACTTAGCCGTTCAGTCAAAAATTCGTCCAGTTCCGCCGGTCCCGTGTAAACGAAAGGTGGAACCGTGCAAGTTTTTGTCGGTGCAAAGATTTGTCCGGATCCGTGTAAACGGGGCCTAAGTGTGCAAGTTTGGGATCTGTTTTTTTTCAGGTCCCAAACTTGCACACTAAGCCGTTCAAAAATTCGTCCAGTTACACCGCTCCTGTGTAAACGCAAAGTGCAGCCTGGCAAGTTTTTGTCTTTGCAAAAATTTGTCCGGACCCGTGTAAACGGGGCCTAAGCCTTGATTCTGCTGCATCGTCAAGTCTCAAATTATAGTCCACAGACTTCCGCTTCCCACCTACAAGAGAATAAAAATATCAGTGAATTAAAAAGTGGAATAAAATCTTACGACTTAATTTGAACACTCAGCCGCTAAATACTGGACATATTGGAATTTTGGTCTTTGGCAAAAATATTTTCCAAACAAACTAAACCCGGAGACAGTTTGAAACTTGAAATTGTTGCAATTGCAAATCGAATTCTCAAACTCATTAATAATTCATCAGTTTAAGCCAAGTAAATCACAACCGTGAAGGAGGTTTGGATACCCGGTGTTAATAGATTTTGAACATTTTTCTTCTCCATTTACTCCTTAGTTTTTGTTTCGAATGCGACGATATATCAAACACTTGAGACTGTGTTTCATCGGCTATCCAAACATCTCGAAAGTCCTCAAAAATACTCCGCCGCGCGTCGTATATTCAACTCTGTTCTCGCTGTTTGGATATCCCGATGAAACACTCTCTCTTGTGTTTGATATATTACTTATACAAGTAAACTTTTTCCTGAGAGGCTTCCAAATAAAAGCGAGGGGAAGGCCGTAATTTTTTACCAAAGACCCAAACGATGGTGTAGATGGTTTTTCAGCCATAAGTTAACGTTTCAGCCCATTTCCGAGCTATCAGTGATCTCCGCTATCATTAAAAACACGCGTTCATGAATCGAGGCGGCCTCGTTGTAGAAATGGGAATATTCATATACAAGCACTCTACCCGTAGAATCACAACGTATACTGAAGCGGAAATATGAAATTTTCATAACACTAATGAAAAAGTATATCTATGACTGTAAAATGATGGAAAAATTCCCAATTGGCAATCAATTCAAACAAAAACTAAATAATCAATGGAAAATCGAAAATAGTGGAAATTGAATAGCTAGATCCTGATAACCAGCAACCAGCACTGTGTCACCCTATAAAAAATGTAATTTTTAAAGTAAATAGAAATCTATGTTAAATTTCGTTAACTGAATATTATAATTTATTATACTGTACTGATCCAGCAATGGTACCTCAACAAGTGTAACCTTTTTGTTGTTCTTTTTTTTTCGTTTTAGTAATAATTAAGCTGTTAGTTAGCCAAATAAGCTGTTAATCAAAGTCCTTTTGTCTCTGTAAGTAGCCTGCTCTAAGTTTTGTTGAATGTAGTAATGTGTAAATTGTAATGCGTGGATACGTACTTCGCAGACTGCCTTTTTTTGTAGTGTAGGTTTAATTGTAATTGTTCAAACACAAAAAATAATAAAAAAAATTTCATTGAAAAAAAATATATATATAAACAAGCACCAACCTGTAGTGAGAGGAACACCATTGTCCTTGTATTTGTCTGTCCATGTCAATCATGAGAGTTTCCTCCAATCGTATGACCAGACATCAGTCAGAATTTTGCCTGATTACGAAATAATAACTAGATGGGTTAACGTAATATTGTTTTACATACAGTCTCTATCTTGAAGAGTTTGGAATTCTTGAATAAATTAAAGTCGATGAACACTCCAAGAGAGTAGGATCCAGAAGAGGACAAGTAAATTCGTTCTGCAGCAAACCAAACCCCATCCTCACTATTCCAGTCATTGCTTTTCTGAGACACTCATAAGTGGTTTTGTCTATTGTCAAAAGTTTATGCTAAAGTAAAAGCATTTTTGTCGTGTTTAATGTTATACTTCATTTTCTTTATCTCATGTACAAACGTTTTAAATTGATGCAAATAACGAAGACTTGTACGACTAGCACCAAGCCGAGCCTACAATGATGTAAAAAAATTTCGTGAAAAGAAAACTTTAATTTTTCATTCCGGATTAGACATTTTCACAAGAACTTAGAGGCATTTCGAGTACAACCAAACAAATAAAGAGAGCACAATTTGATTACCTTTAGTAAGAAGACCCCTAACGAAACAAATCGTCGACTTCTTCGACGTTAACGGCTTCCACGTGCTTTCACAGGCATAGTAAACGTTTGCCCAGTAAACGGCGGCTTTTAGCGCCTAAACACAGCGCACTCTCTTGTTCAAGCCTTTTATCAGTGGCAGTAATAATAATTTTCATGCTAAGTAAGTTCACTTGGCAGGTTTCTCTGCAGAATATCGCCACAGTTTAGAGCCGTTGGCCGCTTTTTCTTTTTGAAGCATTGTTGCGAAGACGAATGATTTGAATATTAATGTAAACATTTCTTTCCAATCCATATATATTTTGTCAAGTTCATATGGAATGCGAGCTAGTCTTTTTGTGAGAGACGGGGTGGGGTAGGGTAGGGTAGGGCAGATATTCGAAAAAAATATACGAATAAGAAGTCGCATGCGCAGGGGAGCTGCAAAAAGAAATCGTGTATTGCTGTTCCATTTCCTGTACATGTCGATGAGCATTGAATTCCGGTTCATGGAGTCTCAAGGTAAGCATCTGTAATTTCCTTATGCAAGTAAATGCTGATGCTTAAAGACGTTTTTTGTATTAAACTTTGATATCTAATTGAAGTCTGAGCCAAGTGGCCCATTTTTTTTTATTTAAACATATTTTCCACTGTTTGCCCCAAAAGCACCGTAGGCACAAGTGGCCCATCAGGCCAGAGCTTATCCCGGTTTCTGTAGCATGAAGCAACTGGGAGTATTTCTACTCCCCCCTGGATGGGATGCTAGTCCACCGCAGGGTTACCTCCAGCAATAAATTCACCGGGCTTTGCAAGAGGATGACGGACTAATTAGCCAAGCGAGCCGCACACAGTAGCATCATTTTCGTTCGTACGACTAAATTTGCAGTTTACGCGAAAGGACCGAAAGAACACAGAGTATTAAAAAAGCTAACTTTATTATTTCTTATTTTGTATTATTTACAGCCTCATCGTAAGATATCTATCTTTTTTGTGTTGAATTGTCACCAATTCAACGCTATACACCACAACAACAACAACAGCAAACCTTATAGTGTAGTAATGGTTAACGAACATCTACTGTATGTGTACACTAACGTTGAACGGGAAGAAATTTTTGCAAAGCTCTTTCAGCAAAAAGTGTACAAAGGTGTACATGTTTTAGACAAAAGTACATACATCATCTTGTCGTCATGACGACAGAGCATGATGCCGAGCAACGAGTTACAAAGCGAAACTTGTGGGTTCACTCCTGGGACTCAATCCTTGCACTCCTCCATTCTGCACGCCATATTGTTTCAAGCGTAACCCGTGGTCACGTATCCTTCCGCTGGTACTTGTTGCGTGACATGTCAAGGGCGTTGTCACAGATATTTTGGTGGATGGAAAGGAACAGTGGTAAGTACGCCATGTAATCCAGGAACGAAATCTGAAACAGAAATGAATACAAATAACGTGATCGAGCCATATGCGAAACCATCCAAATTTGTCTCACGTCACGAATTAAGAAAAAAGAAATATCTATTAAAGAATATTCTTTTCCCACTTTTTCTTTTATTTTACTCACTTTTATCCCTAACTTTCTATTTTTCTCTGCTTGCCATAGTTATATTCTAGTAATAAATGTAATAGTGATAATAATAATAGTCCAACTGTAAAATATAGGTTTTTATTACGAAATAAATGATGATGATCTTTTTTGTGTATCTTGCAAATTAACCAAGAGACGATAATCTCGTCTATTGCGCAAACACACTCACATCGAACCGATCAAAGTAGGCACGCAATACATGCAAAGTAACCTGGCAACCAGGACCTAGCACATTTTTTCAGGTACAAAATAAGTCAGTGACATTCCTCAACCAGTGACATTCATCAATTCGTCTTCGTTAAGGTCCAGCCAACTTGGTAACAAAGGGCGGAATTTTAATGCCTTTGTGCACTCCACGTTTATATTTTTACCTTTCCCAAGCAAAAGCGAACAATTGCGGATTCGAATAGAACTTAAGCCTGAAAAGATGGCGATTGGTATAAAAACGTAGAGTTAATTCTAAAATCTTCAAATCTAGGACAATTTCGTTAGCACAGGGACAAATATTGCAAAAATATGGCTTTCTTTTTACAGCTGTACTTTATGAGCTGTGTGAGGCTCGCATGGTTATTATAGTAGAATGTACAGCAGCCATTTTTTTCTACTGAGGGGGATCAGACCCGATCACCTACCTCTCCTTTCTCACTTGATTGAAGTATGTGTCCAATCACGTGATCCTCCTGCTTCTGGTTGAGCCCGCCAGCTTTCAGCTCGATTCTGAGTTGATCAGCGGTGATGACAGTTACCGAGTAATCTCCAGTGACGAAGAACATATTCTAAGAATAAATTAAAGATCTGCTTCAGCTCATGTAGAGACCCTAATAAGTCGTAAGGTAGTTCTTTGCGCAAATACGAGGATTCGTGGTCTTTTAAAGAGTTTTTTCAAGTTCGGTTACGCTTCTTCGTGAAAAACACATTTATAAAGTCTCACAGTCTAGATTTTCATGATGTCATGTTCTCCTTTCCTTATTCTTGCATGTAACTTGAACAAAAACCTTATCTGTAGTGCCTCTGAAAATTCTCTTTGGGGAAGTGGTAATAAAGTATGTATGTAAAAACACTCTCAAAGGCACAATGAAAACCAATTCTTACTCTAAACATCCCCAACTTGCACTCCAGATCGAAAAGGTCGAGATCCTCAACCAGTTGTTTGACAAAAGCACTGAAATGAGAAAACCAAGTGCTTAACATTACACTCATATGTCGCACAATGCACGCGCGTCCGTTCACTTCGATTGAATTAAGACGAGCGGAGAGTGAATCAATGACGATCACGTGATAGGGCGGCATAGTGACGTCCACGTGACCCTGCAAATGTTTTCAATTCCACGGCACAAAGCCGAGTGTAGTTAAAAGAACAATCCAACGCTCGCTACACCACCACCCAACATAAATAATTTCGCATAAATGACGTTTTCTAAGTTCTTTATATAACAACGCACAAAATGCACTCACTCTAGTACTGTCACTCTTTCACACAAGGCAGTTGTCACTGAAAACATCTTGAAGGTTATCCTCGACCCATGGAACAGCTCGAGAACCTAAAATAAAATCGTGGCTGTCAAAATTAGTTTAACATTCACAAAACAGGAGCATTCTGAGAAAATCTAAGCCCATAGAATAGAAAAGAAAATCCGGCTCTCTTATCCTAGCACCCAGGTCGCCCACAGTGGAGAGTGACATGGTAAGGAAATTAGTCTCTTTTACTCGTCTGTCAGGAAAATATTGTTTCAAGCGGGCTCAAGTCGGCTCAAGTTTCGAGTCCATTTTGGTCATTACCTCAGGGTCGTTACAGCCACCAAAAGTGGACATTGTGATAGTAATTCGCCTTCTTTAGACGCAGCCGTAAAATAATGTTTGAAAATGGCTCTAAAAAGTCAAAGAGACGGAGCTAAAAAAGCCAATTGTCTTAAAAGAAAATTAATAAGAATTGAGAATTGTGACACTCGCTCGACTTTTCCCACCTCAAACAGTTGTAATTGAAACCAAGAGATGGATAAAATACAAAGAAAAACGGCAGGAAGAAAGAAAGCGCTATTATGAGGCACTGTCTTTAATTCGAAAAAAGGGGAAAAAAGAAAATCTTATTAGGTATATCTCTATATTCTGAACAAGGGAATGCATCATTTAATATGATGAAAACAGATAATTTTGTTTACTGTTTTCTCCGAGTTTATATATCCATGGAAACATATGCAATTTTATATCACAGCAATAATTAACGTTCATCACACCATACGAACACACGTTTGTAAAATCAAGGTGACACCGCCCCACAAATTGTAAGCACAGAACACCGAAAATTATTCAACGTACGAAATCAATTACCCCCTCTTTACAGCCCTGTTATCTGTGTAAATGCCATTTGAATGATCTGTTATTATGGACAGCCATTACTGTTGCCAAATGCAAATTTTTTTCGTCACCTGTCGAGCAAAGCTGCTAAATGCATTGAAGATGGACTTAAGCAATTAAAAAATTCCATGGTTACCGTAATTTCACAAAAAGACCGCGGCGAACCTTGAATAAACTTCACGCAAACACGAATGGGGGCAGAGCCAAGGAAAATATATTTACTTGGGATAATCGCTTGCTTGACGGTTCTTAATTAATTCTAGATTGCTGGAAGAAGCAAATGCTACTAAATTACACCAGGGTTGCTGTAAAAATTGTCTTCAGTTGCGGTTCTGTTTCTGCACGGAATAATTTATTTTGTCGAAGTGGTGACCTCAAATTAACTCTTTGTGTCAGGTGTTGGAAAGGATCAAAGCAATTTACGAAAGTAAAATTGATATTTTACTACAAGTACAACAACCCATGTTTTTGTGTGCCATTGTTTTCAATCGTGAAACAGGACGCATTTGCTGTACGTCAGAGAGAAAGAAGAGCTAACATTCAATGAAAGAATATAGTGCCGGATATTTACTTGTACACGGAAGCCAGGAAAAGTCAAGGAAGCCAACAAACTGTTAAACAGAAGTTGGAAATTCAAACACTATTCTTGAGCTTGTCACCTAGCATAGTTTGGGCACCTTGAATATTCGCGGTGATGGAAAGTCTTAAGAAGAAAACTGGCTGCATGAAAGTTGAAGATCCATACTTCGGTAAACGAAAACCTTCAACTACGCTGAAGCGAATTCACCAAAAAATCTCGCTTTTGGAAAGCCAGAAAAAAGACAAACAAGTAAATCAGGAGCACTCTTCGAGCGCGACACCTTCATCAACACTAACTGTCTTATCGTCTTTGCGAGAAAATAAACAAGACGAG
The DNA here is from genome assembly GCA_019787425.1 of Platygyra sinensis. Classification (NCBI taxonomy): domain Eukaryota; kingdom Metazoa; phylum Cnidaria; class Anthozoa; order Scleractinia; family Merulinidae; genus Platygyra; species Platygyra sinensis. The sequence goes on from JAHPZR010036893.1 coordinate 31,285, forward strand.
GTAAAATCTCGCTCGAATGAAGAATTAAGCCGATTAACAAACACTGCAATGCCTCGAAAATACGGAGCCTCCACAGCGCCAAGGGAATTATCAACTGTGACGTTAACAAAAGACCCTTGGCCAACGAAAGATGAATTTGAAACCTTACTATTTCGAATGATTTGAGCATCCTCGTACGCACCGCCTCGTACGTATGCAATTCAGGTGTAATTTTAGATTCATATTTTTTATTTTAGAGTTTAATTTCATGTAAAAATCGATGTAAGTACTTAAAATATTTATATACAAGAATGAATTCTTAAATTTTCCGCAAATTTTCAGAATTGTGAATTTTTTTACTGTTTTATTCATGGGGCTCCTAATTGCCGGGAAAAAAAATCAGTGGCAATTTCAATAATCAGAAGATATTATAAATATAAATAACGAAAAGCTGGTTTAATAAAGCCTAGATGATATATTAAGGGCATTTTAAAATAACACAGGAACATGTCATGTTTTCTTAAGTACAGAGACAGTACTAAGAATGAACGAAGTTGTCAATCTGATGTTTATTTTGGCGAGCTCTGTGGGAGATTAGCCCAGTCTTATTTGTTAATCGCTAAGTAAAGAAGCGGGATAAAAAAATATAATTCCACGATCGCAATACCTTAAAATCTCTCGAAATTCGCAGTGTATATTTTTAAAAAATAGAAATAGTTATATCTCTCATAACCACAAACTGAATAGAATGAATTATTGAATTATAATGTCCGCGCAGTCAGCTCCGGTCACCCGCCTCATAAACAGGTGTTCTTCAACGACCTAGTTCCCAGGCTATCCATGTTGATGAGCTCATACCTGTAATACAAACAAAAGTTGTTTCCGAGACATCCCTGCAATGCTTGGTACACCCTCTAAGGCAAGCAGCATTTGCTGTAAAAACAAAACAAAAAAAAAACAAATTGCATTTCATACGTACTGAAAAGTTATGTTAAAAAACGTTTATTTAGGAAGCAAAAAACTGACTTAGCTTCGCTTTGTTTTCTGTAAAACTAAGGACCATAACTCTTTTTTTGGTTATAAGCTCGTTCTTATCGTCTCCTGGTGTAAACGCAAGATTGAAATACCTCGTAAGATATAATGCCGTCTTCGTCATCGTCTTCCAGTGTGAACGCGCGGCCGTACATTTCAAGGCGGCTTCGATCCACAAGTCGATATTGCGCCAAATAGTCAATAGTTGAATCTGACAAGAAACAAGTAGCAAACCTCGTTTGATTTTGGTCGGAACAGGAATGAAAATAAGCCAATAAACAGATCCTTGCCTACCTTTCCTTGTTTTAATATCGGCTTGCCCCATGAC
>JAHPZR010036894.1:0-15271 GCA_019787425.1 Platygyra sinensis
GAGTCTATTCGAGGCAATCAACAAGCAGCGAGAAAGGTCACAGGGTCAAATTTCACAGGAAACAAAATAAAATTCGGAAATCAGTTTGTTGTTACAATGAAATTCTAGAGAAGGTAATCAACGGCAAGAGCCGGAGAGACAGACTGTATGCAATCTCTTCGATCTTCCTTTCAATACCTCCTGTGGCCACGCCCTGTGAGCTGTCGAAATGGGCATATTTAAACAATTTTGTTTTGTGTTGGGGCAACCGGTTGCATGACTAAACAGCTGTGAGCGCAGGGTCGGTGTTTTACCGGGGGTTTTATTTAGCGCTCGCCCACTCGCCAATGCGAGTGCCAAGCCCTTCGGGCGAGTGGAAATCGTAGTTTACTCGGCGGCTTTGCAGAGTGGAATTTTCATTTTTAAGAAAATAAAACTGTTACTGATTTTTGTGACAAAATATAATCTAAACGTGACCATACTAGTAGTTCTCACGAAAAGATTTATAAACCTGGCATATATACACGCAAATTTAACGCTTCAAAAAAATCTAATGTCTCATCGTGGTAGCCAAGATGATGCTGGTCTTTAACAAACCGCGCCACTGTGAACAAGATCTGACGGCGACAATGGCGACAACAACTCACGACACCGCACAATTACGAAGAATTTATTCGCAAATTAATAATTGTGATATTTTTATCAATTGTTTTTGACCGCCGCTGACGTTATATGGTTATGCAGCAGAGAAAGGAAGACGAAAAGGAGTAAATGAGGATTGAAGGTATAGGAAATATAATGTTGTGTACGCGCAAAGATGTATTTTCAGAGTTCTGTCTAAAAAGGTCGAAATCGGCTTGGGCCAAAGTGCGTAACTGACAAGTAACTTTTCAGTTTTGAAATTACTAAACATATCTTTGGTTACCAAAGATTCCAAGAAACCTGGAGTCGCTGAGGCTTGACCAGTTCGAAGGTAAAGTGCATTGTCTTGTAAATACTGTAATGGACGAGACCACCAGCTATTAAAAAAAAGGAAAACAATGATGCGATGAAAAACACTGTTTTAACTGTGGGCAGATATATACTCACTGGATTTGTAATTATCTCGTGAAAGGATTTCCATTGGGTGGAAGTAATATATGCAGGATATTTTTTCACAGCTGATTTATTTTGTTAGAAGTACACCGAGAATGGACGTGAGCAGGAAAAAAATTCCCGTCATGCATATGACGCACACGATCGACATGTATGTGACACCACCCATCCGTTTATCGTTATCTATTAACGAGGAAAAGGTTTGAAATTTTAAAATCGTGGTTTTTTCGAAGTTCTAATGAACATAGAACTTTTCAAAAAGCAGAGAAATCAACCAACAGTCTTATTGTTGTGTCCTTGTTACCACGGTTTCAGACTAACCTTGTTGTGGCCTCTATTGACCTTTCATTGGTGTCTGTTACTTAATAATGCGATGACATCATAATAATAATGCAGTTTCTTTCAAAGTCAATTATTCTAGGTTCAGTTTACCTTCGCCAGTTCCGAGAAATCAGTACATTGTATTATTATTGTGTCCTTGTTGCCATGGTTGCAGACTACCTTGTATGTGACCTCTTTTGAGCTTGCGTTGGTGTCTGTTACTCATAATGCAATGACAGCATAATAATAATGCAGTTTTTTTCAAAGTTAAATAATCAAGGTGAAGTTTACGTTCGCCAGTTCCGAGAAATCAGTACATTGTATTATTATTGTGTCCTTGTTGCCATGGTTGCAGACTACCTTGTATGTGACCTCTTTTGAGCTTGCGTTGGTGTCTGTTACTCATAATGCAATGACAGCATAATAATAATGCAGTTTTTTTCAAAGTTAAATAATCAAGGTGAAGTTTACGTTCGCCAGTTCCGAGAAATCAGTACATTGTATTATTATTGTGTCCTTGTTGCCATGGTTGCAGACTACCTTGTATGTGACCTCTTTTGAGCTTGCGTTGGTGTCTGTTACTCATAATGCAATGACAGCATAATAATAATGCAGTTTTTTTCAAAGTTAAATAATCAAGGTGAAGTTTACGTTCGCCAGTTCCGAGAAATCAGTACATTGTATTATTATTGTGTCCTTGTTGCCATGGTTGCAGACTACCTTGTATGTGACCTCTTTTGAGCTTGCGTTGGTGTCTGTTACTCATAATGCAATGACAGCATAATAATAATGCAGTTTTTTTCAAAGTTAAATAATCAAGGTGAAGTTTACGTTCGCCAGTTCCGAGAAATCAGTACATTGTATTATTATTGTGTCCTTGTTGCCATGGTTGCAGACTACCTTGTATGTGACCTCTTTTGAGCTTGCGTTGGTGTCTGTTACTCATAATGCAATGACAGCATAATAATAATGCAGTTTTTTTCAAAGTTAAATAATCAAGGTGAAGTTTACGTTCGCCAGTTCCGAGAAATCAGTACATTGTATTATTATTGTGTCCTTGTTGCCATGGTTGCAGACTACCTTGTATGTGACCTCTTTTGAGCTTGCGTTGGTGTCTGTTACTCATAATGCAATGACAGCATAATAATAATGCAGTTTTTTTCAAAGTTAAATAATCAAGGTGAAGTTTACGTTCGCCAGTTCCGAGAAATCAGTACATTGTATTATTATTGTGTCCTTGTTGCCATGGTTGCAGACTACCTTGTATGTGACCTCTTTTGAGCTTGCGTTGGTGTCTGTTACTCATAATGCGATGACAGCATAATAATAATACAGTTTTTTTCAAAGTTAAATAATCAAGGTGAAGTTTACGTTCGCCAGTTCCGAGAAATCAGTACATTGTATTATTATTGTGTCCTTGTTGCCATGGTTGCAGACTACCTTGTATGTGACCTCTTTTGAGCTTGCGTTGGTGTCTGTTACTCATAATGCAATGACAGCATAATAATAATGCAGTTTTTTTCAAAGTTAAATAATCAAGGTGAAGTTTACGTTCGCCAGTTCCGAGAAATCAGTACATTGTATTATTATTGTGTCCTTGTTGCCATGGTTGCAGACTACCTTGTATGTGACCTCTTTTGAGCTTGCGTTGGTGTCTGTTACTCATAATGCGATGACAGCATAATAACAATGCAATTTCTTTCAAAGTGAATCACATTCTTTTTCGCCCGCGAGTTTCGAGAAATCAGACAGTAATTATCGTTGCCCTGTTGCCGTTGTACAAGTATTTCATAGTTTGATATTGGGTTATTTTTATTCACTGAAATTCTTATTTTTCCTTTCCGGCAACTAGAGAATTTATCTCATGAATTACAGTAAACGTTCTATTCCATTTCTCGGTTCTAAATTTTGGTTGGGAAAAACTGTTCCTTTGAGGGAAATGGTTGTAAGTTACCACGCTTCTTTTTTCTGTTAAGGAAAAGTTTCGCTACATACTTTAGCTAAGCAAATTTAGTGTGGCATCATACGTGTAAGTTGTAAATCTTTACTGATTCAATGTTTGCTTTTATACTGTTACTAGACTGAGAATGTGACCAAAGCGCGTTTATCAGAGGAGAGGCAGGCTAAGGTAGGCAATTGTTTTCCTTTTTGTTTTTTACATAAAGTCAGAAACTATCGAAATGCCAGCCCGCCGTACCTGCTATAAAATAAGCGAGGAGATTTATGGGTCAGTTTCCAGAGTATTGGTAATGTTAGAGCTATCCGTCTAAGGTCAAGTCATTTCTCTCGCTAAATGCTTGCGTGTAGCTGTATTTGTTTATCGAGTAAGGAAAACAATAACCATGCTAGGCAGACTTTTACCGTTGCTTGAATATTAAGAAAATAGCATTTACAAAACCAAGAACACAAAGACAAGTAGTTTAACTCATCTCCTGTCTCCTGATAACAGTAGGCAGTCGAAACATCGCGATTCTCATTTCAAGGAATTACATCGTGAGACTGACAAATGATAATACTTTTTTCACTATTTGGGAAGTATATTCAAACGTCTTTTTGTTATATATATTTTCTTCTATTTAACGAAAACAGATGGCGCTTTCGCCAAAAGCTGTAGAGGCATGGTTTAACGAGAACGTCATAATTGTTAAAGATCAATACACCACAAAGGACGATATTTGGCAATCCTTCTGTGCCAAGTTTCCAGACCTATCCAGTGCTGAGAAGGGCCTTTTCTTCAGTCTATTTGGAAGGGTCGTACAGAAAATAGACAATGTGTTTGTTGTCAAGAAATTTAGTAAAAACATTGGGTACCAGGGTGTAGCTCTAAAAAACAACTTGATGCAATTGAATAAGCACACCGTCATGGATTGGGCACTTTCTAAACTAGCCCCAGGTACTGCGAATGATATCATGACAAAAGACGCAATAGTAGATTGCTTTAAAGTACACTATCGTGGTGTTTTATCTGAACGGGATCGGCAGCGTTTCCTATCATTATTCGGACAGACCGTTGTTGGCAAAGGGCCGTTTTCGTCTGTGACGGCAAAGAAAAAGATCGTCGTTGGCCTGAAAGTTAAAGAGTCTACAACAGAGTCCACATTCGAAAGCGGAAGTGAAAACAAAAGCTCGACACAAGGTGAAGAAGATACAGCAGGACCTTTTGTTGCCGACGTCAGTAATTGCGATGGTTACATTGAACATCACAGCATGGATCAAAATCTGTTAAACTACAAAAAGTACAGCAATGAAAGGGCACAGAACGTTGACGACGCAGTGACAAACAGTGAAACAGATTCTAATGTACAAGAAACGATCACAGACGTTATCGAAGGAGATGTAAATGCTGTCATGTCTGATGATGCAAACGCATGCAAGAAGGAGGTTCCTGATCTGTTTACGCAAGAGATACAGATCTTTGGCGAGGAGGTAGATAGCGATTCGGAAATCAGTGAAGAGGAGGACGAATGTTTCGCTGCTACGCTAGATTATGACAATTATTCATACGAAGTTGAGGATTTGCCTCCTCTAGATGAGTCTGATGATTGCAAACAAGAAGGCCAACCACAGGAATTATTTCAACGTTTTCATCGCAACCTAAAGAAATTTCTTCCCTGTCACCTACCTAGGAAACCGAAGAGTTTTAAAGAATACCTTAACGGAATATTCGAACTAAAAGACTGCATGAACGAAAAAAGACTGGAAATCTTAGGACGTTGCGGCAGCACCAAGATTTTGCAAGATACCAAACTAAGAGCTCTGGTAGTTGCCTCCTTTCCTGTCGTTCCGGTTGGTAGCATAGCGGGACGAAACGTACCTGTCACATTTGAGGGAGACTCGTTTCCCCAGTTCAGCCATAAGGAAAAGAGTAATTTTTTTTGCGAGGTTTGTGTACCATTTCAGAAGTGGGCCATGGAAAACGGCAAACCACATGCAAGACTGAGATCCCGGAAGCAAGCTTCTGTCGATGCCATACTTGCAGGTACAGCATCGTTGCAGTTTTCTGGCCTTGTTCAAGTTAAAGAGCATGCCGACTCCGAGTGCCATAAGCAGGCAGTTGTTTTCTTCAAAGTCTTGGACGACGCTACTGACGTTGAAGAATCGGACAGAGATTCTCCAAATGTCAAAAGGAAGCAATCCGGCCAGCAGTCCATCCGTAAATTTTTCTGTCCTTTAAACGCCGAGCGACCTCTGGATCAGGTGCAACAACCAAAGGTGGAAAAAGTTAGATGCTGTCACCTTTGGGATCCAGAGGTCGTTAAGAATTTTAAAGCCGACCGCCAAATCAGACGATGGACAGCGAAGTCTTTATTTAATCAGAAGATCACCTCTGAAGAAATCTGCTGCTTTAAAACAATAGAAGGACATGGAAATTGCCGCGATTACCAACAATGGTGTGCCAAACATCCTACTGACGCGAAAGAAATCATAAAAAAGGCAAATGAAAGCTACAGGTCCATTTACATTCCCATGAAGTGCACCATATCTCCATTTGGTAAAAATGTTCAAGTCGATGGCAGTATAAAAAGTCTTCATCCTCCTTGTACTGGCGAGGCAGTTTCTTATGGTGAAAATCCTTATACTTGTGCTAACTGCGCCAAACAGCTCAGGGATTTAAAAGACATACTGAGGCACAGACAGAAAGGGAGCCTGGGTGGAGTACAAGATAGAATAGGGATTCGTGGCTTTAACCAGCGTTATGCGAAGTCCCTGGAAATGCAAAGTGCGCTCAAGACGGAACGAAGTCTTAGAAAAGAAGCGGAACGAAACTTCTCTCAACTTGCCACGGTAAAGCTAACAACATCAGAATGGGAAAGAAATTTGATGGATTCGTGCTTAAGCTGTGACGAAGAAAAGCTAATTCTTGACCTAACGCGTCTATTCAAAATGGGAGTGTCAAAGACAAGGCCAATTCAGCTTATGGTGATTCGAAATCTAATAGCAAAATTGTCGAAGAGAAACAACAATCATTACTTGGAACTGATAAAGGACATCAGCAGTCTTTTTAGAAATGAACTTGGCACAACCAACTATTCCTTACTTGCGGACATGTTTGGCCTTGCAAGCAATACTACAGCGTCAAACCATGGAAAAGAAGTACGGCTTGACGCAGGGATAAACAAAATGGTAATCGACAAAGCAGCAGGTCATTACAAAGGATTTCCCGTCAACGAAGCAAGTGATGGGGCAAGAAGTTTGAGGTATCTTCAGCCTCGTTTGACGAACTCTGGGGAAGTTGTTCTCTTAGGAAAAGCTTGGAACCCAGATGTTGAGACTTGGACTGAACAGACCATTCAGATTCCACGCAAAGATGCCTCAAAATGCGACACAGATGATTACGATGCACTGAAGCGCCTTGTCGACGAAGTGATAGCTAATCAGCAATTGGCAAAAAACGTGTCGATTCACAATTTTACAGCCTTGGCGACCATAGACAAACCATCCCTGATCTACTGTTTGTGGCCAACGGTCGACAAAGGATACAAAGCAAACCACCTTCTGAAATACTGGGAGATGTTGAGGAAACTATGCTACTTCACTGATTCAGGAGATGTTCGTCAAAATCCTATCAATCTTCTAACATACTCAACTGATTCAGCCGGGTTTTCATTGTCAGCAGCCAACAAACTGATGACGCCAACAAAGGAAGAGGTAGAGGATGGTGTCATATTTCTAGGATTGGGCATAGAAGGAGAACGCTACCTTGCTCCGTACTACTGGCATCTTCCCTCCATAGCCTGCCTCGACTATGACCATGAACAGCGATTGTTCCTTAAGAACCTTAAGTACGTGACAAGAGAACTAACATTCTGGGAAGACAATGGAAAGATCACCAGACTGGCAACAATAAACCATCTACATGACTTGAAGTACCGATGCCAGGAATTAGGACTGGATTGTGGTTTCAATGCTACGGACCTCCTACTCATCTTTTTCTGTGATCAGAATTCTGATGCATGTGAGCGGCTCTTTACACCAAGAACTGCCGATCTCCTTGACGAACACGTACCAGGATCTGCAGGAACCAGTTTGTACATCCGCGCGGTATGCAGTTTGATTGATCCCTTTCGAAAAATAGACTTTGGATTGCCTGCTGCTATGCAAGAGTCTGCGTCAAGTGGGATTACTATTCTTCGATTGTGGAAGCGACTGTTGGAACTAACAAAGATGCCTTTGCATTCCAAACCAGGTGCTAAGTCTGATCCAGCAAAGAGGGGAAGATTCTTAACCAACGGATGCTACACGACTGCAGAGGTACTTTTTTCGGCCGTCACATTGTATCAACTTGCAATGTTCTTGCACTTCAAACACCTAGGTATTTCTGGAAGTTCTCTCCACAATACAGGTACAAAGTCAACGGAAAGAATAATTAGTGAACTTCAAGGGAAAACCAACGAGATTCAGTCCCTTGACTCCCAGCCTTCTTTCGCAGACATGCTTGATAAAAGTACAAGAGTACAATTTAACATCAATGCCAAGCAGCGTTTGGCTCAAGCTGGTGCTCAAGTGAGGCAATCGTCAAACAGAAGACAACGAGCCTTTGCATTGTCGAAGCATATGTCGAGAAGTGAAGAATCTTACAATTATCCCTCCAGTTACAAGGATTTTCAAAACGAACAGAAGAATGCACATCTCAGAGGTGTGAAAGAAGGACAGCAGCTGTTTGAGAAATACGTGCCTGCTGAAGCCGTTGATGTTCTCAAGACACACAACTGCTGGGATATTCAATACTCGTTTGACCATCCCTCTGGAATACAGCTCATGGAAGGTGCCTTGCCTGAGCACTACAATAAGCTTCACAAGACATACGCCAATGTCAAAGACAACCTCAGTGATCCTGACGATGACATGGAAAGTGTTCTCGAAGAAAACGGAGACAAGGAGACTGAAAGTGTTGAAGAACAAGAAATGGATGAGGACGCTCAACAAAAACAAATGGAGGAGAAGGATGTTGACCAGGTGGAGGAGAAAAGAGATAAAACAGGAGATAAGTGGAAAGTATCAAAACTTGTTGGTGGAAGAATGACGTACATCCATATCAAACAGGCCATAAAACTTGTTCTTCCAAGAGAGTACATCGCACGTTGTAGACAAAAGCGCCACTGGGCTGCAAAGTACCTTCCAGGTAAAGCGCCTTTAGATCCAACGCATGATGTGATCAAGTTCTCACATGTAGCTTTGAAGTCTCTTGTCAGAGGAAGCAAGGTGTTTGACATCGCTCGTGTCGAAGCAATACAGTCTTCCAAAGATGGCTCTTACTTACCAAGCTTTAAGCTGCGTGGCGATTGTACCATGAGGGTTCGCTTTTCTTTGTATCAACGGTCATCAACTGATGAAACCTACATTGTACATCCTGCTCTTGGATTAACCCACTGGAGATCATCTGCCGCGATACTAGGACCTGTTGAACTCATTCCTGTCTCGGAAGACATTCCCGGCTGTTATTGTCTTCACGAAACATCACAGAAGCATTTGAATGAAATGGGGTATGTCTGTAGAGGAGAATGTCAATCAGGTTCCACCTTTTCTTCGTCAAAGGCAACAACGGAAGAACACGAGGAACATCAGCTTCCGGATGACTTTTATGAGATAGAAGATGTGTTGGAAAGACGCCTTTGCCACAAAACCTTAGCATACGAGTACAAAGTTCGTTTCAAAGATTATTCTTCAGACGAAGACATGTGGCTACCAGCTTCATTTTTCAACAGGGCGATAAATTTCCAGTCCCTTTCAAAGTTCGGAAGAAAGAGAAAGCACAAGATCGATCCTGATGCCGTACAAGAGTTTCCAAGCAAGAGTAGAAAAACGTCCTCTAGTACGGAGAAACAAGTCAACACAAGAAAATGTGAGGTGAACAGAAAGAAGAGACCACGAGAGGCAAAAGAGAAAAGCAAGGCAAGAAACAAAGGAAAGACTTTCCGTTCCACTTTACCGTCAAGTCTTGATCTCGACGACAACTCATCAGGTGGGACACAGTTACCTTCACTGGAGACATCAGAGACGTCGGATGAAAAGGGATACAGTGCTCCGTTTCCTGAAATCAAGAGAGGCACTACTTCTGTAATAAACGTGGACGAAGGTCCTACAGAAGAAATACCACTGGGCATTGGAATCTTTTCCGAAGTACTTCGTCGTGATGATAACTTCAGGTTTCCTCGCCGAATGCTGGCTGAGGCAACCTTCCCCGATGTAGACGGCACGCTTACATCATTTACCCTGTCAGCCGATCAAAGTAAGCTGACAGATTCTATTACAGTGAAGACACTTCCGCCTCAGTCTTTGCTTGAAGACATAAAGAGAGAATTAAGAAAGTCCGGGGAAGAGCTAGGTCGAGGGGCCGTCAAAATTCCATCGTATGGTAAATTCGACATCAATGGGATCAGAAATTTGCAAAGATTTCACCGTCTGAAACGTCTACGTGCAGAGGTCTCATTTGAAAAGCAATGGATAAATAAATTGTTTGAAAACACACCGTTTGAACCGGAAGTGGCACATGCGCTCTTCGACAGATGGAATCTGCAAGGTACCTGGCTAGCATCATATGGAAGTTACAAGATTACATCACAGGAGCTGTCACGTTTGTGTGGGGAGAGGTACCTTTCAGACGAACTGCTAAATTTGTTGGCTTTAAAGTACTGTAACAGAGCGAACGAGGAACAACAGTCCAGTCACAACGTGTTGCTACCGTCCTTTCTGTCGACAGGAAACATCTTGGAATCGGTCATCAATAATATATGCCTGAACCATGATATGGAGAATGCCATCAATATGTTTTTACCCGTCTACTTGCAAGAAGAATGCCATTGGGGACTGGCAATATTCTCGGTCGTAGAACACACCGTGTTCTTCGATGATGGCTACCACTTTCCAATACCAGAAGACCTCGAGCGTAACAAGGATAAAATTCTCAAACTTATCTACCAAGCTACAGGCAACGATAAGTTCGATCCTGCAAAATGGTTCCAAATAAAAAGATTTCAGGTTCCCATGCCAGATCAGCCTGATAACTCAAGCGCATCGAAAATTGGTTGTGGTAGTTGTGGTGTGGCTGTCATTTGCTCAATACGCGACATTTGCAACGGAAAAACAAAGGCATTCACCTGGACCTACGAAGATGCGCCACGCTTAAGAGCGGAGTTAATGTTGGAAGTTCTTGATCTACCCATCGATTCCTATTAATCAACATGTTGTTACCACTCTACCTGTGACGTTCGTCGAAATGACTGTGCCATGTTGGCTTTTCACTTGCTTTTCGTCGTCTTCCATCGAAATGACTGTTCCTGGCAGGCGTTTAAATTGGTTTAGTGTTTAGTCAATTGCAATGACTGTGCCATGTTGGCATGATCTGCTGCGTCTTCACTTGCATTTCTTCGTCTTCCGTAAACTCGACTGTGCCATTGACTGTGCCGTGTTGGAATTTCAATTCCTTTACTGCTTCGTCCATTTAAAATGACTAGCCATGTTGCATTTTCAATTGTTTTTCTTGTTTTTCTTCGTCTTCCATCGAACTGACTGTGCCATGCAGGCGTTTTGATCGGTGTAATGCGTCATTCATCGAAATGACTGTGCCATTTTGGCATTTCAATTGGTTCGTCCATCGAAATGACTGTCATGTTGACATGCATTTCACTAGTTTTCCTTCGTCTTCCATCGAAATGACTGCACAATGCAGGCGTTTCAATTAGTTTACTGCGTCGTTCATCGAGATGACTGTGCCAAGCAGGCGTTTCACTTGCATTTTTTCGTCTTCCGTCGAAACGATTGTGTCATTGACTGTGCCATGTTGGAATTTCAATTGCTTTACTGCGTCTTTCATCGAAATGACTGTGCCATGCAGACGTTTTGATTGGTTATAATTACTGCGTCGTTCATCGAAATGATTGTGCCATTTTGGCATTGAAATTGGTTTACTGCGTCTTCCATGGAAATTACTGTGCCATGTTGGCTTGTTAATTGGTTTCCTGCGTGGTGCATCGAAATGACTTTGCCATGTTGGTATTTCAATTGCTTTATTGAGTCATCAATCGAAATGACTGTGCCATGTTGGAATTTCAATTGCTTTACTGCGTCAGCAATCGAAATGACTGTGTCATGTTGGTATGTCACTAGTTTTTCTGTGCAATGCAGGCATTTCAATTGGTTTACTGCATCGTCCATCGAAATGACTGAGCCATGCAGGCGTTTTGATTGGTTTACTGCGTCGTCCATCGAAATGACTGTGCCATGCGGACGTTTCACTTGCATTTCTTCGTCTTCCGTAAAAACGACTGTGCCATGTTGGAATTTCCATTACTTTATTGCGTCGTCCATCGAAATGACTGTGCCATGCAGGCGTTTTGATTGGTTTACTGCGTCAGCAATCGAAATGATTGTGCCATGTTGGTATTTCACTAGTTTTTCTTCGTTTTCCATCAAAATGACTGTGCAATGCAGGCATTTCAATTGGTTTACTGCATCGTCCATCGAAATGACTGTGCCATGCAGGCGTTTTATCTGCTTTTCTTCGTCTTCTATGCCATGTAAGCGTTTCAATTGCTTTACTGCATCGTGCGTCCAAATGACATTACCATGCAGGCGTTTTGATTGGTTTACTGCGTCGTTCATCGAAATGACTGTGCCATTCTGGCATTGCAATTGGTTTGCTGCGTTGTCTATCGCAATGACTGTGCCATATTGGCATTTCAATTGGTACACTGCGTAGTCTGTGGAAGTGATTGTGCCATCTTGTTATTTTTAATTGTACTTGTGGTTCATCGAAATGACTGCACGATGGGTTTATTTTAATTGGTTTATCGCTTTGTATATAGAAACTACTGTGCCATGTTTGGGATCATCGAAGAGACAATGTGTGTAACTATAACTTAGATTATCTTCATTGAGGTAGGGATTATTATATTGATTATTACACTGTTTATTGATTAGTTTTGTAATAAATCACTGGCTTGAAAATGTGCTCAATTAGTTATTGTCCACAAGTGTTTCAGTTAAGTCTTAATAACGAGTTTTTCACTGAAAAGGAAAGATACATTTGAAGCGAGGATAGGGGTGAGAATGGGGGTGGGGGAGGGTTAATAGAATTATTTTCTGACAAAACTAAAAAATGCTTTAACGCTGGCTGGGAAGGGTCGTACAATGATAAATGCCGCTGGCTGGCGCCCACAGGTAAATATATCTTCCTGGCTGGGAAAAGACCTTCAACTGATGGATGCTGGCTGGCGACTGAAGAAAATATTCTATTGCTTGCTGGCTCTGAAGAGCGGATATTTTTTTCCCAGGATAGTTAAATATTAACCAGAACTATCTTATGACATGTCTACATATCGTCAACGTCAATTACAGATGAAATCCGAAAAAGTGTTCGTTGGGTACTCCTGATTTACTGAACCGGGATCTGTTAGACAAGAAAGGACAATGGCTAGAGCAGGAACTTTGCCGAATGCTCTTTATCAGAGAGAAATTGGGCCTAGAGAAAGTGTTGATCTGACAGGAGATGTCCATGGTTCTGAAGATAAAGACGGGTATGAGACATGTAGCAGTGCAGAGAAAGGAGGAAATCGACGAGGAGGACGAATCCCAAAGCGTTTCCACTTTAGACTCAATTTAGTTAGGGAAGCGAACTTCCTTCTAGAGAGAGTGTCTACATTTGGTCGAGCTGTTCAGTTCAATAGCAGGCTAATGTTCAGCTAAAATACTCAGTTAACATTTTTTAGATTTTTTTTCGACAATTTGACGATGCAAGTTTATTTAGCTCGATGGATGGCGATAATATCGGCCAAATCTAAAGAAGACACATGATACAACAGAACAGGGTTAGGGACATCCGAATGTCAGACGCACGAAATAGCACACATCTTAAGATACTCAGCTGATTGTCTTCCAAAACAACGGGAAAGGAATATGGGAGTGAACAATCTCTTTCATTCACTGATACGTGGAAAAAAAAACAAAACAAAACAAAACAAAACAGTGAAACGTTTAAAGAAGGAAAGTAAGAATCATTTCTGGTTACTTATCTGCAGTTATCTGCTACCCATTGCATACAGCAAGGCCTTTCATAATCGTTTCTGTAATGTTTATTTTTGTAAAGTTTCTGCGTTAATATTGTTAGTTAACAAATTAATACGTAACGCAAAAACGTCTTTGAAAAGTGGTCGGGATCGGGATTCGCAAGTAAAAATGGGCGGGATAACGGGATTATGAAAGAGAAGAGTGATCATCGCAGTAAATTTCCCAATTTAAGCAACTGGAAAGAAGAACAGATTAACAGGAAAAAGTGAGCGGGAAAGCGGGATCTGAGAACCCCATTGTGGACCCTCGTTGATGAATTGGTTTGTTTGTTTTGAAATATTTGCCGCGTATCGATATGATTAGTGATATGATCATTTTCCTTATTTGATCATTGAGCAAACTAAATTAAAAAAAAGAAAAATGTAAGAAATAACCATCTCTCTTGGAAAAGGCTAGCGTACCGTCAACCGCTTACCCGAAGGACTTATTGCAATCTTTGTTATTGCAGTAATGCCGGTGCTGGTAAGTTGCATTCATAAGTTGAGTAATAGCAAACTTGGAGTTTATTTCTATGAGCTGGGCCGAGAAGGAAAGAATCGGCTTGTATGAGAAGCCTGAATAAAGATAACATAGTGTAGCTTACTGATATAGTTTTACCTAGTGGCTGTAAATAAGCGGTGCAGACTGCTCTTATTTGAAAACACTATTGTCGCAGTAGAGATGGAACCGGGACAAGCTCTCGATGAGTTGGTTGGTTTGTTTTCTAGTATTTGCCGCGTATCGAGAATTGCTGCGGTTTACCCATGAAGTATCTCCCACAGGTACGCTGATTGCTAGTAACTGCGAGTCGTTACTTTCGAGTTATTTCGTCCTCATTTTTTTTTTTTTTCGGGTATATCGTAGTCGTAATGCAGCTTTTTACCTGTTTTGTGAAAATTTTGAAGAGCTTTACATCGCAAATTAGTTGTAGATGTTTAAAGTAAGTTATTTCTATTTGAAAAGCGCTCTGTGTTGCTTTTTATGATTGGTCCCCTTCTGTTGAGTTTAACAATTAACGGCGCTTTCCTGCCTTTTTCTGTTCTTAGTTATTTCATTCATGCAGGTATTGCTGATTAAATTTCCTCGGCGACTAACAGGAGTCGTCACGCAAGCCAACGTATCTAGGCTTGGCTTGTGTTTATTTTGTTTAGTGCAGACTTCACTGGAGCTAATATGCCTTTGCAAGTCTACATTCATTGGCTTGAAAATTCGGTGCAAATTATTTTTACAAGCTATGCAGTTTTAGGGTTGTTAAAAAACCCGGCAACCAGCGAAATTAATCAGCTATTTATATTCCGAAAACTGAAAGGAAACGGTGCGCCTAAATCGCGTAATAATTCCAACAACTCTGCTAATTTTAGAGGCAATGAAGTCGATATTATATTCATCATCATTTTGCTTTTATCATCATTTTATTAAAATAATTCCCATAAAACAAATTTATAAAGTTATACCACCCGCATATAACAAAGGTAATCGGGGCGGGTTGTATAGCTTTCAATAAAATTTAGCAAAATACATTAATAATAAAGTTAGGTAAATAAATGAATAAATAAATAAATAAATAAATAAATAAATAAATAAATAGGAATAGGTATACAAATATATTCACAAATGGCTGGGATTTACATGAGAAGAGAAGGAACCTATAATAAGACACAGAACATAAGAAATTAATAATATATTTTTAGGTTAAGCCAGTTTTTATCAACGAGTACTCCTTAGAACTTTACATAGTCTTTGCATTCTAGAGAAGTTTCGCTATTATTCAGTATTATTAATCTGTCAGCTTAGCTTCGACTGCGATGGTCTGAATATGAAAAAGTTTGAC
>JAHPZR010036901.1:0-7500 GCA_019787425.1 Platygyra sinensis
TACATGTATCACGGTGAGAATAACGAACCGCACCCTTTCCATGTTAAATCAAACTGGAACCCACCAGTGCAACCATCAGTTACACTAGAAAGCTACCTAGAAGAGGTTAAGTTACAACTCGCTGAAATAGAGATTGCCAAGCCAAAGAACAATCTGCCTTTCAATGAAATCAAAGCGATCAAAGAGCTTAAAAATAACCCAGAAGTCAACATTAAAAAGGCAGATAAGGGCAGCACTACAGTCATTATGAACAAACAAGATAAGATTGCCGAGGGTCAGATCCAACTAAACGATGAAGAAAACTACCGACCACTCGCAACACCTATGGTTGAGCAAACCTATACTAGGGTGGAGCAACTTATAAGAGAACTCCACCAAAGCCGCCATATAGACACTATGACTAAAAAATGGCTATCTCAAACAGCAAACCCACCGCGTATCCCAGAATTCTATACCCTCACAAAGATCCATAAAGTTCACCCAGTCGGCAGACCTATCATATCGGGCTGCGAAGGCCCCACCGAGCGCATATCATCATTTGTAGACAGTCTGCTACAGCCTATAGCCAAACTACAAGACTCGTATCTCAAAGATACGACAGACTTTATCAACTTCATAGAAAATACAATAGTCCCAGAAAATATCATTCTGGTGTCTATGGATGTAACCAGCCTGTACACAAACATACCGCAGGAGGAAGGCATTACTACCGTGTGCAATGCATACGAGCGATTCCATAACAACAGGCCTCCCATTCCAACCCACTTCCTCATAGATATGCTAAGACTAATACTTAAAGAGAACTCTTTCCAGTTCAATGGAAGAAACTACCTCCAGATACATGGAACCGCTATGGGAACAAAAATGGCGGTCTCTTTTGCCAACCTATTTATGGCGGCAGTTGAGAGAGAAATTCTTAATGCGAGCAGAAAAAAGCCACTTGTGTGGAAAAGATATATCGATGATGTGTTCTCTTTGTGGAACATAAGCATTGAGGAAATTGAGGGGTTTATTGAACAGGCTAATAGACATCATCCTACCATCAAATTTACGGCTGAAATATCAGACAAAGAAACCATTTTCTTGGATACTTGTGTTTACAAAGGGGATAGATTTCGAGCAACATCTATCCTTGACGTGCGCACTCACTACAAGCCGACAGAAACATTTCAGTATACACATTTCTCTTCCTGCCACCCACCAGGGGTCAGAAAGGGTTTCATCAAAGGCGAAGCACTTAGACTTCTTCGAACTAACTCCTCAAAAAATTCTTTTGAGGATAATATCAGAGCATTCAGATCACGCCTTCGCGTGAGAGGTTACCCAGATAACCTGGTTAACAAAGTTCTCTCAGAGGTGAAATTCGAAGAGAGAAAGCCGGCACTCCTACAAAAGATAAGAGCGCACAAAAGAATTCTGCCTTTTGTCACACAATACCACCCAGCGGTTACAAACCTAAAGAATGTCTTAATGAGCAAATGGCATTTAACACAGAATCACCCTTCACTGAGTGAAATATACAGAGATCCTCCCATCATCTCGTACAAAAGGGGCAAATCGCTCAAGGACATACTCGTTAGATCTAAACTCTAGAGGCAAAGAATCCGCACTTGCGAACAGCGGGAGTCGTGTAGGCCTGTCACAACTTTTTATTAATGAGTAAATGACGTCATTTTCTCTAGATCCAGCCCTCTGAGGTCTAATCAAATATTGTAACATGAGATATGTACTTTTTATCTTGTGAAGAAATAAAGACCATCATCATCATCATAATCGGTCTGTTTTGAACGTGAGTAATCGCGGAACTTGAAATCCAAAACTTACACTCAAAATAAACAGCCTTTGGATAAATCTCAAAGCTCAAAACTTTGCCAGTTAGGTGAAAAACTAACAAAAAGGTAACCTCAAATCACACGAAATAATTTGAAGAATCAAATTTGTTTTAAGTTTAACTAACAAAGCGCGTTTACCTTAGATACATGAGTTATAAAATCGTTTATTTTTGTTTCAAAATACCCGGGCCGCCATCTTGAATAATTGTGACGTGAATGGTTGCCCTTTTGTTAATAAACAAAAGCTCTTCTTCTTCTCTTCTTGTGTCAGAACAATAGAGCAACCAAGACACGTCACAATTATTCAAGATGGCGGCGCCCAGGAAATTTGAAAACAAAAATACGCGATTCTGAAATTCGTTCTTCTCCACTATAGACACTCTTCTGGGAAAAAAAATTACAACTAACGTTAAATTGCAAATACTATATCCTGCAGTTTAAAGTGATTCTTTGGTAGGAGTGGAGGTTCCCTTTAAAAATGTCAACGGATGAACTCCTATGCATTGAAAAAGGCAAATAGTTCCACAATCTAGGGGCACATACTGCAAACGATCGATCTCCATAAGTTCGCATTTGATGGCTCTACAAGGTCACCTTTACTAACAGATCGCAAAGAATACGAGCTCCTAGGATAAGTTAAAAGATCCGAAAAATACGACGGGGCCTTAGTATTAAGAGATTTATAAACTAAAAGAAAGAAATCTTAAAAACAATACGATGTCTAATAGGAAGCCAATGCAGAACAATTGAAGTTGTAGTAATATGATCAAACTTCCTAGTCATACAAACTAGACGCGCAGTAGAGCTTTAACCCTTTCACCACCAACGGTCTACCTTTGACGAGTAAAATCGTCTGGCGTTAGACAGAGTGAAATCTATAAGTGGGCATTGGTGCTGAAAGGGTTAAATACATTGTAGCTTAGCAATACGGAACTTGAGAAGTCCATAAAGTGGTAGTCGAGTTTAAAGGTGACAAAAGCATGAACAACCATTTCAGTGGCTTCGAGGGTCAAATAGTGTCTAATTCTCAAAATATATAGGAAAATACCATATAGGGAAATATGTATAGGGAGACTATATGGGAAGTTAGCATGGAGTATATGCCAGATTTCTTGCTAAACTATTCCACAATGACGCTGTTCGATAGTAGAAACTCCTTTGTCCTGTAGAGGTCTTAAATAGAGTAATGTTTAAAAGTTGCGGATTTACATGTAGTCTCACGGCCACTTATCTCCACTCGCTTTAAAAATAGCGACGAAAGGTAAGAGGGGGTGGGTGTGTCGGGAAGAAGCCAGGGTAGGAGAAACTAAAAGTTCTACTAAATAAAAAGCACCATGAGAGAACGTGGCTTACTTGCAACTCTAATTACACAAAGAAAAATTTAGCACAGGCAAATCGACAAAGTCGGCGCTACATTATTTCAATAGCTGGTATACCTCATAAACCCCAGTGCTGCAGTAACCATTCTTCAAAATCAAAATGATAAAACGGTGTTATATTAAGGCTTACCTTGCGCTCTCTCTGCTATCTTGGATCTCCAGGGCGTTGGCCATCCTGAAAACATACAAAAACAGTCTTTTAAAGGGGCACTGTCACGGTATTATAGCGTCATTTTACAATGCGGAAATATGTTCCAGAAATATTGCCAGAAATTCATTATGGTTTGCTCTCTGAGCCACCATTCGTTTGATATGTTCCTTTTAGTCCATTTGAGCATTTTGGGAACGAGTAGAGGTACCAGGTTAAGACTTCAGCAATGAATGAAGCTGAAAACAGCAAAACTCCTGTGACAGTGTTCCTTTAAGAAGACTGTTGTACGTAGCTGCCGATTGCTTATGGAATAGCCTTTATATTTGGTCATAAAACTCACTTACCAATCAGTCATCTTGCACCAAACTTTGTGACCAAAGACCAAAGTGGTGAGGTCCAATTGCAATCATAATAATAAAAATTCTATTTTCTGCCAAATGATAGGATATTTCGCCGAACCAAAAAATTTATCCAGTGTTTTTTGTTGGACTCATGCCTAACCTAACTAACATTTAAGTATTAGTGATATCTAATTTTAGGTCCTCCCCGCGAAATGTAGAATTTGCCTGACCTGGTGCTATTGTAAATGATAAATAAAATGTATTATGAGCTTTAAAAAGTTATATGCAACGAATTTAGTAAGAGGTCCAGCTTTCAGCAACTGGCCGCAGTCAATCTGACCGAGTTCAAACTACGATTTCCAACTAGATTTCATACCATGAACGTTACGAGAAACGTTAACGAAAGCAGCTACATTTACACGAGATCGCGGGACTAACAATGGCCATGTTCACTGAGGGGGTCCCCTGAATTCTACACAAGTCCAAGTTGTATGAACTTCAACTAGAAAATAATTTTGCCTCCTGTAGTTAATTATTTTAACAACGTTAGATTAAGGGCAGGTTCCAAAATGTTTACGTTCATTATCAACGCTTATTACAAAGTTCGTACTCCGTTCATGACTTACCGTTTGCTCTTTCTGCTGCTTTTATCTTGTACTAATTGAACCTGGATAAATTTAAATCCAACTGTGTCTTCAGGGTAACGTTGATTAATGGCGACGAGACGCGTACGAGGGCAAGCTCCTAAAGATTTTACTTTTCTTTCCAAGTTGATTATACTTAGTAGTTGGCCAGACTTGACGTTAAAAAGCCGCAGAGAATAACCCCTAGGCAATCTGTGGAGCTGACAACACACTCCTCGTCACTGACAAATTTACAATCAGAGACCCGATCATTTCTACATAAAAAATGTAGCGCTTGTCCTGAAACTGTATCAAGAACTAACATGCCTAACATTGACCAAGTTACAATAAACTGCTGTGCAGGAGAAAACAGCCCTAGTAGAATCGAAAAACTTGGACTCGTGAAAGGCAGCCAGGGGAGAAGACTCACCGCCCAGACTGTAGTTGAGCCATCACGCAACTGAAGTGATCTTTGTCTATAGGTTAACAGCTGACATTTGCTATTAAAGGAAACAAAACAACTGCTATCAATTTGGATTTTCACCATGATTTTGTCTTTAGAGGTATCCAAGACGATCACCACTTCTGTGTTTTCTGTGCACTTCTCTTGACATACACATGCCACTCGTTCCGCAGATATCGAGACAATGTGTTTGATTTTGAAGAGCTGAGACCAACGTTTGAAGCATTTGGATAATTCAAAATTCCACAGTTCTAGAGTACCATCTCTTGGTGATAATACAACACCCTCTTTTACAACAGCGAGATAACTGACACTGACATATTTCCTATGCCAGGTGGTCCTTAACTGTAGAATCTTTTTCTTTGCAATGAACTTCTCATTTGCAACGTCCCAAGCCCTGACTGTTGCCCATCTGATTTCATCAAAACTGACAATATACATGGTCTTGCCACTCAAAGAAAATTCCATTTGTCTGATGTTGGTAAGAAGACTTTCCTTCTCAGTTCCACGTGTTGCGTTAATATTTAACATATCAACACAAATACCACGTGGAGAGCTCCTCAAAACACTTTGCTGATTGAGAACGAAATCAAATTTCCAATCAAAAACGGCCAGAGACGAGTTGCCAAATGAACATGATAGGGGATCTCCTACCATAAATCCACCTACACTGCTTGATTCCAAATCCCATGGTACATAGGACTCCTCAGCCGAAAGGTGGTATCCACGATGTTGAATTTCAAACGAAAAAGAGACTCCTTCAGATCACTCAGTCATAAATGGCAACAAAAAAGAGTTCCACAGTCAGGTGAAAACTTAATCATGCCACAAACCTTAGGGGTAGCAGTTTGTGCTAGTGTTCTAAAACCATCCATCACATCGAAAAAGGAAATGGAACCCGTACAATGGGAGATCGCTAGTAGTCTTCCGTCACGAGACCATGCAAAAGACAAAACTTCTTCAACTGTGGTGATTCGGTGAATCTCTGAACCATCCTTCAGGCTCCAGATTAGTATGCATTTTGCATTATCAGGACAATCAGTCAGCATCATTCCTTTGTGTCCTAAAATTGAGCATACTGTGAAATTGCAGCTGCTTTCGAGAAAAAGGGGTTTCAGATCTCCGTTGAAATCATACGCATGGCTAAGGACTCCTGGTAAGACAACATCTACAGTAGGATGGAAAACAACTGAGCGGTAAATTGAAAAGGCAGGTGAAGATGGCGACTTCCTAAATGCTCCTGTGGAGAACGATTTCCTTATCATAGCAGGGCGTTCCCATACCAACTTTCCAGTATTGAGAGACCACAAATGAATCGTTCCGTCATTACATTCACACACGATGTAGTCTAACTGGGGTGAGACATCGAAACAAGCCACTTGAGATGAACATTGGAAACGGGCTAAAACAGTTCCCTGTTGCGTATCCTTGTTGACAAATTCCATGTAAGGCACTTCAAGGAATTTGTCATGCAACATGTTTGATGCCATACGAGACAGGACTGGTCCTCCCTCATTCAGCAAGGTTTGGACAAATACGTGAGGATGGTCTGTAAAAGTCCTGAAGTACCTCCTTAAAAGGAGGATTAAGGTTTTGAGCACATCTTTACTGTTCTCACAAAGACCTCGAGAAAGATCCTGGCTTTGAAGCAATGAAATGTCTTCAGCTGCTATTGAACAATTCAGACACAGCTTTGCATACAGAAGATCTAAGTCTATCACGTATGTTTGTATACATTCCTCCAGTCTCCATGATCCCTTATTCTCCTCTATCTCCAACATGTGTCGTACACCATGATATAGCGCATACTTCTCTGTACAGCTTAACTGAGCGTCACGTACACTTTTCTGCTTCAGATGATCAAGTTCATCGGCACAGAGGCTTGCAAGTATACGGTGCCCTTCCATCTTGTCCATGGTGAAGTGATGCTCTCCAAAACAAGATGCGTCTGTCAACCAGTCTTTAACTGACTTGTGAATGAAGTGAACACAGCCATCACGAATAGGAAGAAGTGAGGACACGCTGCTAATAGCTTTAAGTACTTTCCGCTTTGCAAGTGGTGAGCTGGCATTGGTTCCCAATAGTTTAAAAACAAAGTCAACTGGCATGGGCTCCCTGGAGGCGATGACAGCACAAAGAAGGTTCAGAAAATTCTCTTGGTTGAAGCCTAGTTCCTTCGTAAGTTCGTTCTCAAGTCGTTTGAAATACGAATAATAGACTGAAGAAATTGCTAATGGCAAGCTATCATCAATATCTTCCTGGTCCAAAACTGATTTATTCTCTTCAATATATAAAACAAGAAAATAGGCGTACAGCATGAGCCCTTCAGATTTTCCGACAAGCTTTTCCATAATGACGTCTTTCTTTTCTGGTTGGATTAGATGCTGTGTCCTGTTTGCAATGAAGTGCTTCATGTCTTCCATATTCTTATCATCATTTGATTCCAGCTGAAATGGCTTCAAATGTTTTAAAGCTTGTGCAATGTTCCTCTCTGGTCGGGTCGTACAAAAGAATCGAATCCAACATGGAAGCTTGGAAAGGTGGTTTGCAAGAACATCAAGTAGCTCATTGCGTTCTTGGTAATCACTTTCGTCCAAGCCATCGATCACCACGAGCATGTTTCTTCCAGGATCAGCTACAGTGCTTAGAGGCTCTTTAAAAAGCAGCGCAAACAGTTCTTCCACACTCATCTTGTTCAGATCTTTACCCAG
>JAHPZR010036901.1:12500-17500 GCA_019787425.1 Platygyra sinensis
TCCCCTAACCCAACATGTTATACTGGTAATAAGTTAATAAGTTAGTGTTACTGTTGGGTTAGGGGAGGGGGTGCGCAGTTGCCCAGATTCTGATATTGATCCAAAAAACCTATTAGCACAGGATAAGAAAAGGTTTTGAGTTTTCCCATACTATTGCATGTACTTGTACAAGATCATCACTGCTGTCAAATGGTTTGTTTCCAACAACAGATACTACCATACTGATACATGTAGCAATGTAATTAATAATATTTAGAAAACAGTCCTAAGAAAGCACGCGCGCTGATTGGTTAAAAATCGTGTTTGTATAACTCGATGGAGACACAGAACTAGCGCGCGCTGTTAACATAGTGATGGCGTGAGCAAAGAGAATTTACATCTTGATAATCAAAGTTAACAAGTTGTTTTCCTTTTTCTCGTCGTGGTGTTTTCTAAAAGAAATAGAGAACATGTACTCCGTGTTTCTGTCAAGTTATACAAACACTCGTGAAAGTTTGGGAGAACTCGAAAAAGCTGTGGAAACACTCGCCTGCGGCTCGTGTTCCCACAGCATTTCTCGATCTCCCAAACTTCCACTCGTGTTTGTATAACTCGATAGAAACACGGTACATGTTTTCTATTTCTTAAACAATTGTTTAACACACTTTTTTATAACAAGGCAGAACATAGGCTTGATTACCAACCGCTGTTCTCGAAAGGAGCCCGCGTTCCCCTTTGAAGCCACTCAAGGATGCCTGACGGATTCTTCTGCTAGTCTTAGCTCATCAGATAACTGCCGCAAATTTTTGTTACTAGACAAATTAAATTATCGTGTCAGACCGATGGCGAACTATGTGGAATTGATGAATGTCCCATAAAAGAGAACTTTAGAGCCATTTAAGATCAAAAGTTGAAAAAACTTACAACAGGAATAATAAATTTTTAAAGCCCACACAACTGAACTAGCAAAAAATTCATGGCAAATAACAGGGTGTCAACTCAACAGCAAAAAATCATCCAGACCTTCATGTCACCTTTGGCATGACATTTGCTAAACCCCACCACAGTCAAACAGCTTTGCTCTACTTAATAAAAGAAGCTTTTTCTGAGAACACAGGATAGAATGCCATTCCACTGCAATTATGTGAAACAAAATAGGTGAGACCAAAACGTTTAAAAAAGAGAACGGTAATTGCACCAATCTTTCTAGCTGTAGTTGTCACATGGACCTGTCCAGGTTGTAAGCAGACGACATTTCCAGCGACCAGAAGTACCCCATGAATAAAATTATTAATTTACATGTATGTCAAGGACAATTGCTTTGCCGCTCATGTGTCCAGCCATCTCTTTTTCAGGAGGAACACACACCGGACATGAGAGAGCGACAGAAATCAAGTCTAGTCGGAACAAAGTCTCCTAGTTTTCTCAGAGTCACCAAATATTGACGCTGATTAAAATTTATAAATTCAAGCTCTGCTATCGTTTTTGGTCCCATCAGGGATCTTTACTGGGGAGACTTCCAAACTTTGTTTCATACAGCACCAAGATCATGCTAAGACTGTACCAGAGCTGCGTACTTTCCACGCTAATGTACAGCTCGGAATGCTGAAGAATGACTGAAAGCAACCTCGACTGTCCACCTTTCACACCAAGAACCTCAGAAGAATCCTGTGAATATTCTGGCCTGAGACCATCTCCAACCAACACCTTCTCGCCCACTGCAACCAAAACAGCATCATGGGTACCATCATCATGTGAAGGCGATGGAGATGGATCGGATATGTCATGAGCAGAGAGGGACAGTAGAGTATCCTTAGTTGGCTTTCTTGAGCGAAAATATTTGATGGATTATAAGGTCTAATACTAATCAAATTTTGGAAATTAAAGCGTCCAACAAAGTGACCAGGTCATGACTGACAAAGAATACTACTTATAGTCTAACAAATTCAATAATTGGTGTATCCATGCAAGTGCTGCACCTTTATTTTTGACAAAAATTTATATTGCTGCTTACGTTTTTGAGTTTTGCAATTCTAAGTTGACAATGCAAATCATGAAATGCAATAAAACAAATAAAAATGAAAGAGGCATTTCAGGGGTTTGAATTTGGCCTTTCTGAAACGTTCTTTCCTGCCCCGGGCTAGGGACATAAGTATGAGCCGAAGTTGATTTTGAGGCAGCATTAATTGGCATAATTAACTATTGACTGCTTCTTTGAAGAAAATATCTTCTCGTATATGGGGCAGAGTCGCATACTGTAAGTTAAAATACAAAACCCTAGTATGCATAAAGAATATTAAAATGATATTTTCTTTTTGCTGTCCAGACTGGCTGGTTACTTGAATATTTCAACTGTTAAGTCATAAACATCCTTTCAAAAACTAAAGAAATTCATTCAGTACATATAAGTATCCAGCAAAAAAAGCCCAAGAACCTACAGTAGAAACATTTATCTTTATTCAATTGTAAATATAATATCAGCAGCAGCATCGCTCCAATTCAAAAACATTTTGTATCAAAGTAGTTATTTTGCAGAGTGGAATCAGTAAGGCATAAACAGAAACACATCCACTGAGCATGCAATGCATTATTGTGCAATTTTCAAATATGGCTGGTTTTCAGCTGTTTTGTGAGCAGAGAGAGACCAATCAATGACCAAATCACAAGTGCACTTCTCCATTCTCTGAAAGCTGTCACATCAAGTTTGGGACTTAATGTTAACACAACAGGTTTAGTGACCTGGCCAAATTAAAAATTTTAACCCTAAATGGTTCAAAGTTATTTTCTCTCCCTAAGAATCTCTTTCTGGTGAGTCTGTCAACTGTATGAAGTACATAATACAAGTCTCCCATACAGTTTGTTAGAAGGCAACACACTGCCAGGAATTTATTTGACTCCATTTTTAGTTGATTCATGCTTTTTGTTGCACTGATCATATAACACAATTCCAGACATCTTACCATTCTCCCTCAAGAAAGCCAACTAAGGATACTCTACTGTCCCTCTCTGCTCATGACATATCCGATCCATCTCCATCGCCTTCACATGATGATGGTACCCATGATGCTGTTTTGGTTGCAGTGGGCGAGAAGGTGTTGGTTGGAGATGGTCTCAGGCCAGAATATTCACAGGATTCTTCTGAGGTTCTTGGTGTGAAAGGTGGACAGTCGAGGTTGCTTTCAGTCATTCTTCAGCATTCCGAGCTGTACATTAGCGTGGAAAGTACGCAGCTCTGGTACAGTCTTAGCATGATCTTGGTGCTGTATGAAACAAAGTTTGGAAGTCTCCCCAGTAAAGATCCCTGATGGGACCAAAAACGATAGCAGAGCTTGAATTTATAAATTTTAATCAGCGTCAATATTTGGTGACTCTGAGAAAACTAGGAGACTTTGTTCCGACTAGACTTGATTTCTGTCGCTCTCTCATGTCCGGTGTGTGTTCCTCCTGAAAAAGAGATGGCTGGACACATGAGCGGCAAAGCAATTGTCCTTGACATACATGTAAATTAATAATTTTATTCATGGGGTACTTCTGGTCGCTGGAAATGTCGTCTGCTTACAACCTGGACAGGTCCATGTGACAACTACAGCTAGAAAGATTGGTGCAATTACCGTTCTCTTTTTTAAACGTTTTGGTCTCACCTATTTTGTTTCACATAATTGCAGTGGAATGGCATTCTATCCTGTGTTCTCAGAAAAAGCTTCTTTTATTAAGTAGAGCAAAGCTGTTTGACTGTGGTGGGGTTTAGCAAATGTCATGCCAAAGGTGACATGAAGGTCTGGATGATTTTTTGCTGTTGAGTTGACACCCTGTTATTTGCCATGAATTTTTTGCTAGTTCAGTTGTGTGGGCTTTAAAAATTTATTATTCCTGTTGTAAGTTTTTTCAACTTTTGATCTTAAATGGCTCTAAAGTTCTCTTTTATGGGACATTCATCAATTCCACATAGTTCGCCATCGGTCTGACACGATAATTTAATTTGTCTAGTAACAAAAATTTGCGGCAGTTATCTGATGAGCTAAGACTAGCAGAAGAATCCGTCAGGCATCCTTGAGTGGCTTCAAAGGGGAACGCGGGCTCCTTTCGAGAACAGCGGTTGGTAATCAAGCCTATGTTCTGCCTTGTTATAAAAAAGTGTGTTAAACAATTGTTTAAGAAATAGAAAACATGTACCGTGTTTCTATCGAGTTATACAAACACGAGTGGAAGTTTGGGAGATCGAGAAATGCTGTGGGAACACGAGCCGCAGGCGAGTGTTTCCACAGCTTTTTCGAGTTCTCCCAAACTTTCACGAGTGTTTGTATAACTTGACAGAAACACGGAGTACATGTTCTCTATTTCTTTTAGAAAACACCACGACGAGAAAAAGGAAAACAACTTGTTAACTTTGATTATCAAGATGTAAATTCTCTTTGCTCACGCCATCACTATGTTAACAGCGCGCGCTAGTTCTGTGTCTCCATCGAGTTATACAAACACGATTTTTAACCAATCAGCGCGCGTGCTTTCTTAGGACTGTTTTCTAAATATTATTAATTACATTGCTACATGTATCAGTATGGTAGTATCTGTTGTTGGAAACAAACCATTTGACAGCAGTGATGATCTTGTACAAGTACATGCAATAGTATGGGAAAACTCAAAACCTTTTCTTATCCTGTGCTAATAGGTTTTTTGGATCAATATCAGAATCTGGGCAACTGCGCACCCCCTCCCCTAACCCAACAGTAACACTAACTTATTAACTTATTACCAGTATAACATGTTGGGTTAGGGGAGGGGTAGGTATGTAGTTGCCCTGATACTGATATTGATCTGGTTTTTTCATATTTAGGATTTGCTACATGCAGATGCACCATTTTTGTGGTATGGTATTTACACTTTAAGTTACAAATATGAATGAATAAGACATCAATCAATCATTCAATCAATCATTTTATTTAGTAATGCAGGTTACATAAAGGCAGCCACAAGGCTGATGTGGACCTACAACGAACTAATAAAATGTGAAACGAAAATAA
>JAHPZR010036901.1:22500-26607 GCA_019787425.1 Platygyra sinensis
AACATTTGAAGCCATTTCAGCTGGAATCAAATGATGATAAGAATATGGAAGACATGAAGCACTTCATTGCAAACAGGACACAGCATCTAATCCAACCAGAAAAGAAAGACGTCATTATGGAAAAGCTTGTCGGAAAATCTGAAGGGCTCATGCTGTACGCCTATTTTCTTGTTTTATATATTGAAGAGAATAAATCAGTTTTGGACCAGGAAGATATTGATGATAGCTTGCCATTAGCAATTTCTTCAGTCTATTATTCGTATTTCAAACGACTTGAGAACGAACTTACGAAGGAACTAGGCTTCAACCAAGAGAATTTTCTGAACCTTCTTTGTGCTGTCATCGCCTCCAGGGAGCCCATGCCAGTTGACTTTGTTTTTAAACTATTGGGAACCAATGCCAGCTCACCACTTGCAAAGCGGAAAGTACTTAAAGCTATTAGCAGCGTGTCCTCACTTCTTCCTATTCGTGATGGCTGTGTTCACTTCATTCACAAGTCAGTTAAAGACTGGTTGACAGACGCATCTTGTTTTGGAGAGCATCACTTCACCATGGACAAGATGGAAGGGCACCGTATACTTGCAAGCCTCTGTGCCGATGAACTTGATCATCTGAAGCAGAAAAGTGTACGTGACGCTCAGTTAAGCTGTACAGAGAAGTATGCGCTATATCATGGTGTACGACACATGTTGGAGATAGAGGAGAATAAGGGATCATGGAGACTGGAGGAATGTATACAAACATACGTGATAGACTTAGATCTTCTGTATGCAAAGCTGTGTCTGAATTGTTCAATAGCAGCTGAAGACATTTCATTGCTTCAAAGCCAGGATCTTTCTCGAGGTCTTTGTGAGAACAGTAAAGATGTGCTCAAAACCTTAATCCTCCTTTTAAGGAGGTACTTCAGGACTTTTACAGACCATCCTCACGTATTTGTCCAAACCTTGCTGAATGAGGGAGGACCAGTCCTGTCTCGTATGGCATCAAACATGTTGCATGACAAATTCCTTGAAGTGCCTTACATGGAATTTGTCAACAAGGATACGCAACAGGGAACTGTTTTAGCCCGTTTCCAATGTTCATCTCAAGTGGCTTGTTTCGATGTCTCACCCCAGTTAGACTACATCGTGTGTGAATGTAATGACGGAACGATTCATTTGTGGTCTCTCAATACTGGAAAGTTGGTATGGGAACGCCCTGCTATGATAAGGAAATCGTTCTCCACAGGAGCATTTAGGAAGTCGCCATCTTCACCTGCCTTTTCAATTTACCGCTCAGTTGTTTTCCATCCTACTGTAGATGTTGTCTTACCAGGAGTCCTTAGCCATGCGTATGATTTCAACGGAGATCTGAAACCCCTTTTTCTCGAAAGCAGCTGCAATTTCACAGTATGCTCAATTTTAGGACACAAAGGAATGATGCTGACTGATTGTCCTGATAATGCAAAATGCATACTAATCTGGAGCCTGAAGGATGGTTCAGAGATTCACCGAATCACCACAGTTGAAGAAGTTTTGTCTTTTGCATGGTCTCGTGACGGAAGACTACTAGCGATCTCCCATTGTACGGGTTCCATTTCCTTTTTCGATGTGATGGATGGTTTTAGAACACTAGCACAAACTGCTACCCCTAAGGTTTGTGGCATGATTAAGTTTTCACCTGACTGTGGAACTCTTTTTTGTTGCCATTTATGACTGAGTGATCTGAAGGAGTCTCTTTTTCGTTTGAAATTCAACATCGTGGATACCACCTTTCGGCTGAGAGTCCTATGTACCATGGGATTTGGAATCAAGCAGTGTAGGTGGATTTATGGTAGGAGATCCCCTATCATGTTCATTTGGCAACTCGTCTCTGGCCGTTTTTGATTGGAAATTTGATTTCGTTCTCAATCAGCAAAGTGTTTTGAGGAGCTCTCCACGTGGTATTTGTGTTGATATGTTAAATATTAACGCAACACGTGGAACTGAGAAGGAAAGTCTTCTTACCAACATCAGACAAATGGAATTTTCTTTGAGTGGCAAGACCATGTATATTGTCAGTTTTGATGAAATCAGATGGGCAACAGTCAGGGCTTGGGACGTTGCAAATGAGAAGTTCATTGCAAAGAAAAAGATTCTACAGTTAAGGACCACCTGGCATAGGAAATATGTCAGTGTCAGTTATCTCGCTGTTGTAAAAGAGGGTGTTGTATTATCACCAAGAGATGGTACTCTAGAACTGTGGAATTTTGAATTATCCAAATGCTTCAAACGTTGGTCTCAGCTCTTCAAAATCAAACACATTGTCTCGATATCTGCGGAACGAGTGGCATGTGTATGTCAAGAGAAGTGCAGAGAAAACACAGAAGTGGTGATCGTCTTGGATACCTCTAAAGACAAAATCATGTTGAAAATCCAAATTGATAGCAGTTGTTTTGTTTCCTTTAATAGCAAATGTCAGCTGTTAACCTATAGACAAAGATCACTTCAGTTGCATGATGGCTCAACTACAGTCTGGGCGGTGAGTCTTCTCCCCTGGCTGCCTTTCACGAGTCCAAGTTTTTCGATTCTACTAGGGCTGTTTTCTCCTGCACAGCAGTTTATTGTAACTTGGTCAATGTTAGGCATGTTAGTTCTTGATACAGTTTCAGGACAAGCGCTACATTTTTTATGTAGAAATGATCGGGTCTCTGATTGTAAATTTGTCAGTGACGAGGAGTGTGTTGTCAGCTCCACAGATTGCCTAGGGGGTTATTCTCTGCGACTTTTTAACGTCAAGTCTGGCCAACTACTAAGTATAATCAACTTGGAAAGAAAAGTAAAATCTTTAGGAGCTTGCCCTCGTACGCGTCTCGTCGCCATTAATCAACGTTACCCTGAAGACACAGTTGGATTTAAATTTATCCAGGTTCAATTAGTACAAGATAAAAGCAGCAGAAAGAGCAAACGGTAAGTCATGAACGGAGTACGAACTTTGTAATAAGCGTTGATAATGAACGTAGACATTTTGGAACCTGCCCTTAATCTAACGTTGTTAAAATAATTAACTACAGGAGGCAAAATTATTTTCTAGTTGAAGTTCATACAACTTGGACTTGTGTAGAATTCAGGGGACCCCCTCAGTGAACATGGCCATTGTTAGTCCCGCGATCTCGTGTAAATGTAGCTGCTTTCGTTAACGTTTCTCGTAACGTTCATGGTATGAAATCTAGTTGGAAATCGTAGTTTGAACTCGGTCAGATTGACTGCGGCCAGTTGCTGAAAGCTGGACCTCTTACTAAATTCGTTGCATATAACTTTTTAAAGCTCATAATACATTTTATTTATCATTTACAATAGCACCAGGTCAGGCAAATTCTACATTTCGCGGGGAGGACCTAAAATTAGATATCACTAATACTTAAATGTTAGTTAGGTTAGGCATGAGTCCAACAAAAAACACTGGATAAATTTTTTGGTTCGGCGAAATATCCTATCATTTGGCAGAAAATAGAATTTTTATTATTATGATTGCAATTGGACCTCACCACTTTGGTCTTTGGTCACAAAGTTTGGTGCAAGATGACTGATTGGTAAGTGAGTTTTATGACCAAATATAAAGGCTATTCCATAAGCAATCGGCAGCTACGTACAACAGTCTTCTTAAAGGAACACTGTCACAGGAGTTTTGCTGTTTTCAGCTTCATTCATTGCTGAAGTCTTAACCTGGTACCTCTACTCGTTCCCAAAATGCTCAAATGGACTAAAAGGAACATATCAAACGAATGGTGGCTCAGAGAGCAAACCATAATGAATTTCTGGCAATATTTCTGGAACATATTTCCGCATTGTAAAATGACGCTATAATACCGTGACAGTGCCCCTTTAAAAGACTGTTTTTGTATGTTTTCAGGATGGCCAACGCCCTGGAGATCCAAGATAGCAGAGAGAGCGCAAGGTAAGCCTGTAATATAACACCGTTTTATCATTTTGATTTTGAAGAATGGTTACTGCAGCACTGGGGTTTATGAGGTATACCAGCTATTGAAATAATGTAGCGCCGACTTTGTCGATTTGCCTGTGCTAAATTTTTCTTTGTGTAATTAGAGTTGCAAGTAAGCCACGTTCTCTCATGGTGCTTTTTATTTAG
>JAHPZR010036903.1:0-15653 GCA_019787425.1 Platygyra sinensis
GTTTTATCTTTCAATTTCGCAAATATCAGTTTGAGGATGTGCTCAGTGCGCTTTTTGGTCACAACACATGTTTAACGACATCGTTCATTCCAAAAAAAAGATAAGATTAGGTGTTTCACTTTCTCCAAACGACGCAGAAGTTAGTCTGACGCTTTTGCCCCTATTCCTCTTTGTTTTGCCTATACTGTACAAATAGATGATATAACTAATAAAAAGAATAACGTATCCTTTATTTCAGACGGTTTCAAACAACCACATCAAGAATATAGCACGGCTTGCAACTGTATTTGGCCCTAAAGTGGTGTGGGCTTTGTAAGTTCCATTTCGCATATTTTTTTTAAATTTGTACACTCTTGAGTGAAATATATTTTTTACGATAACTGCAGAAATTCACGCGCGCTCATTGGTTAAATTTTATTGTCCATATGCGGACAGACACATGAATTTGAAATTCATGCGACGCGTCAGCGAGCGAGAGCGGGCAATTCGACAATTTGTTATCGTAAAAAAACAAATTGATGTCAGTTTTTAATGCGTCTGTTCTGTTATTGACAATGAATTTCGTCATAACATTGTCAAAGTAGTCTGCGGATCCACTCGGCTATCGCCTCCTGTATCCATACTACTTTGACAATGTTATGACGAAATTCATGATCAATAACAGGACAGACGCATAAAAACTGACGTCAATTTGATAAATAGAGAGTACTAGTACAGGTTCAAAATTTTCTTGATGGCCCACCATTTTAATTTATTCAAAACAGCCGCATACAAAAGTTCGAGAAATGATAACGTTCCAGCGACGTCACCAGGTGGGTCAGGTGGGTCAAACAGTGGTGAGTGGGCGGATGGGCCAAATATTTTAATTTATTCAAAATGGCTGCCAAAAGAAGTTCGAGAAACAATAACGTTACCATGACGTCAACGTGACATCACCAGGTTGGTCAGGCGGACCAAACTGTCGTAGGTGGGTGGATGGTCCCATCATTTAAATTTATTCAAAATGGACGCTAAAACAATCAGTTCGAAAAATCGTGACATCGCCGGCCACCAGCCGGGTGGTGCACGGAGTTAAAATGATAATGCTACCCTCGCCCACAATGTGGCGTCACAGTGACGTCATCTCTTCTGAAACTTTTTTGGCGGTCAATTTGAATAAATTAAAACGGTGGGGCCATCAGGACAATTTGGAACCTATATCACTAATATAGAGCGCAGCTGTTAAGGAAAAATAGCGACAGTACGTGGAGAGTTCTTGTCAGCTGTGGACGATTTATTCAAGTCCTGATCCGCGGGGAGGTGTTCTACTTGCCTCAAATGGTTGTTACCCAACAAGATTTCAATCACTAAGAGGCCGGGACAAATCTATATGACTGACTACAAGGGTTGGTAAACGAACCAACTCCTGTACTGCGATTGGCTATAGGGCTCTTTCCGCTACTACCCTTCTCGGGACTGCTCATCGTGTCCCGCATGAGAAATTTATTTCTTCTTAGGTCATCTACCAATCCTATTACTGGATACATTGTTTGGTTAACATGGTGACATTGCCCTCATTTGTTTGTTGTTTGTTGTTGTTGTTTTTGTTTTTTTTTGCGAGTTTATGGACCTCGACCAAGTCTCGGCCTAAATCGTTCAAGAAAATCTTGCACATATTAATTAAATCGATCGTTATCAAAAATTCAACATTCAGCTGGAGAATATTAGGTCACATGACGTGTTTAGACAAATTGCTTGCGAACGACAAATTTGATGGATTATATCGGCTGGTAACCAAGATGCACTATCCGAGGTTGAGAATTGAATATATTTACCTTACCTTTTTCAGGTCACTTGAAGATAATGAGATTGATCACTTACCAGCAAGAATATTTCAGAGCTTGTCTGTGCTGAATTACATGTATGTACTTAACTTTAACAAAATCGTTAACAAAACTAAACAGTCAATCCTAGAAAAAATCCACAGCAATCCTCTGAAATCATCTCGAACTTTCGACAGTTCTTCAAATCGCTGCTTTAGGCATGAGGATCTCTTGAAACGTTTTGCGCCATAATTGGGCAATTCGGTAGCTCAAATAGGCTTATCACGGTTTTCGGCGCCATTTTGGTAGGCAAAGTGGTTAGAGATTACAGTGTTTGTATAGGAATTCGATAGCTAATAACTTTTTCCAAAATTGAATTTTACGCAATTTATGAATCGCAACGTTAAAATACCGAGCAGAAGGTTGTACTCACCAAGTTTGAAGGATGTAGCTTGGCTAGAAAGCGCTCAATTAGTTTTCTAAGTTTCCATACATTTGCCTATAAGTTTGACAGGGTAGTGGGGGCGGCACGGGGAAAAACAAATACAGACAAATTTATAGAAAAAAAAATTGAAAAACCACTTGAGCGCGTTCTAGCCAAGCTACATCCTTCAAACCTGGTGAGTACAATCTGCTACTTAGTATTTTAACGTTGCGATTCATAAATTGCGTAAAATTCATTTTTTCGAAAAAGTTATTTGCCTTCGGATTCACATACAAACACTGTAATTTCTAACCGCTTTGCCTACCCGTCAAGATGGCGCCGAAAACTGTAATAAAGCTTATTGTCAGCACAACCTGTCAGCACAACCTGTCAGCAGTGAACTTTACTTTCAATGGACTAGATACCGTACTGCAGGAGTAACTAGAACCATAGTTGCTCCGTGCAGCTGAGTGGAAAGTGATGTCAACACCAGGCCTAACAGTTGCTTAATTAACATCAAACATTTCCACCTCCCTGTTCGAATTGGAATTTGGAAATGTTGGCTTTTGTGGAGAAAGGAAAACCGGAAAACTCGGAAAAAAACTATCGGAGGAAGGCGACAACCAAAAACAAACTCAACCCAAAATATGGCACCCATTCCGAATCGAACCCGGGCTAAAAGTTTAACTCAATTGATTTGTCACCCAGTTTTTTTTTTGTTATTGTTGTTTTTTTTTGTTTTTTGTTTTTTTCTTGAAGTGACCTGTCCTACAACAAGCTACAGTCAATACCAGATGGAGCATTTTCTGGCTGCCGAAATTTAATTCAACTGTAAGTCAAATTTAAGCCGAAAATCATGTGACTTGGAGGGAGGCTACCGTTAGACTGCTAACAGTCCGCTATTTTCCCGTTAGATCGCTTGTCGATCGTTGAGTTCGACGGACCGGTATCTTGGTCTATTGATGCGAGCGAAACTTAACAGAGTACAAAATACTCGTGGGTAGGGGCGCTGGGGATAACAGCATGGGGGTGAAAGGGCGGAAAAATAGGGAGAGTGTAACAGCTTCACTCTGTCTAGATATCGTGTTCACGGTGTTAGTTGCTCCAGCAACGGCAAAGTCTGATTGGTCGAAGGGACAATAGAGTTCCTCAGAGCAAAGTGACAGAAAGTGACAGTCTCCACCAACTTAAAATTTAAAATAAACGCCACCAAGACGGCAACAAATCTGAACCTCCAGGCTTTGCTGCCTTTTTAAAGTCAGAGAAGCGTTCTTTCGTGTCGCATTCATTCGACTCAACTTCAACTCGACTTCAGTTTATCAACTTCGACTCAACTGCATTGAAACGATTTCATGAGCAATGTTCACTCGTTCGCATCAAGAGACCAGAGGGGACCTTACGCATATACGACGGCGACGGCGAGGATGACACCTAGTAAAAATTGTGTCTCTATTTTACTTTGGAATTTCTCATTTATTTGCATCTATTCAGTGCGTCTGTTGGTATTAAAACCTGCCCCTGCTAAATATGCTACGAATGCATTGGATTCCAAATAGAAATACGAAAAATTAGCCGTTGTGGTTCGCGTTCTCCAGGCACGCAGATTGGTCATTTCACGCTGCTGTCTTGCAGGACGGCAAAGAAATGTACAAAGATTTATAACGCACGTGCACAGCTATTGTCTTGCTCATTAAACCTTTTGTTTGGTGACGTTCTCGTTGCCGCTGCAGTCGTGGTCTGCGTAAGGTCCCTAATATGGCCACCGCCGAACGCTACGATCTCAAGGAAAAATAGGGAGCTGTAAACAGTCTAGGCTGGAGTGAATGTCATCTCCCGTAGGCTTCTATGACAATTTCGAACTTTCCTTTGAATACTTCTTTCTTTTGATATGTTTTTAGATTTCATGTCGTGGAACTCCGTAGATTCATTTTTAACGTAACTGATATGGTCCCTAAAAGCTCTATATGTTGTTGTTTTCACCTTTGACATAAAACTGCATTCTGCTTGCCTATTATCTGTAAAGAAACCAATTTAAAACACATTGACGTGATAATTATATTATCAGCGTCTTCTATTCCCCATACTTATATTTTGTACACCCCAGAGCAGTGAAAATGAATAAAATTCATTTGGCTGGCAAATATTTGGATGTTCAGCCGGTGACTACGGTATTTATTTACTTCTTCAAGTTATTTAGATTACAACCAAATCACTCATATCAGCCGCGACACTTTCACTGGACTTGTAAGTCTATGGAGACTGTAAGTTTTAATTCATGGCTATAATATAAGTAAAATGTGTTAAAACGACGAAGTAGTTTGATCGCCTTGTTGACATTATATTGTGAAAGCATTGTTGCAATATGTTAATTGATGTATCCAAGAGGGAGGGGGTGACTCTATTGTTTTCGAGTATCTGTCAGAGACCCACTCATCACTGCCAGTGTGACGTCACATAGCAACAAGTCGAAGCTTCGCTCAACTTGCCCAGATTTGGTGTCGGGACTCCATTGAATTAAAAAAAAGAGGATAATACAAGCTATTAATGCGCAATTATTCACTAATTTGGCATAAATGTGCAAGCTTTGTAGTGGATATTGTTTGTGAGTACAACTGTTTGTTGTTTTGTGTGCGTTTTTTGTTCCAAATTTTATTGAAAACAAATCGAATCAAGTGGGGTTACCGCCATCTTAACTTCCGGTCAAGTAAAGGCCACCCAAAACGCCCGCCGTTTTCTCTTCAGGTTTTCAACAGAAGTACCTCATAATAGGAGGTTTTGTTCCTTTCTGATATAGCTTTCAAGCCATTGTTAGTTTTTCTCAATGCGATGAGCCATTTTGCTCAACAATCCTTTTTAGTGCGAGGGCGTACATGCAGGTACATGTCGGTTTGAGTTCTCCTGTGTTAAACTTTGTTCAATTGGTGAAAGGTCAAGAGTGTCTATGTTTACCAGCTGTTAGGTCGTTGAAAGCTTGTGTTTTTAAATTTTGTGCGGTAGATGACTACCTGTGTGCTCCTGAAGGGCTAACTTTCAGAATACCCGTTCACGATTGCGTGACATTAAATGCCTGCTCCCGTAGTCCCGCAGTCAATAAATATTTGCATATGGAAACAAACGAGAAAAACTTAATGTATACACGAAACAAGCGTGCTACACATGATTATACCTCGTTCTAAAATCCATCAGCCGAAACAAGCGCGTTACACATGAAAAGATTTCGTTCTACAATCCATGAGCCGAAACCCGGAGTTTTAAAGTTGATTTCCAGTCCGTACTGCGCACTCTCGAGAGTTTGTTTTGGTTTCTTGTTTTGCTTCATGTAAAATATCACAAAATGTAACCATTTCGCAACTACTTACATGAAGTAAATTCAAAGTTTAAAAGCAACCGCCATTATGGATACGAACCGGTCGAAGCTTAATACTTCGTTCTTGCTCATATCACTTCATGAAACAACTTCACAGCTGTAAAAATCAATGAATCTGTTGGAAAAGGACTTTGAAAGGTCTCAAAGATAAGGTATGTGGTTCTTAACGAATAACATCGATTCGCATACCATCGAGTGCGCCCGATAAACATTAGGGTTATGAGACTGCGCAGTTCGGACTGGAAATCATCTTTAATATTCATTTTATCCACTGCGGGACTGCTGGAGCAATAGTTTTACTCGTCTTACTTTCATAGAAATAGTTTTACTCGTCTTGCTTTCATAGCAATAGTTTTACTCGTCTTACGTTCATCAACCCATAAAATGGCGATACTCATCGTTACGTCTCCTATTGTCATTAATGTGCCAACCGAAGGTTTATTGGTTCTCGAAATAAAGGATTCTTTTGTTCTGTGGTTAGCAAAATTTAAATATCAAAAGACTTGTTTGTAAACAGTGCATATCGCTATACAACACCACTGCGGGACTACTGGAGCAAGCGTTCAATGTTACGCAATCGTGACCGGGTATTCTGAAGTCGCTCTCCAAAAGCCATTCCATTAACTTTGAAGGGATTTTTGAGACGAACCATAAGCACTGAAGGCTTAATTCTCAGCACAGAGCAAACTTAATATACCATGTACCAAACCTCCTATTCTGGGATCAGGACATCTCCGCATTTCTGCGTGGGCTCCGGAAAAACGTTGTCAATCTATTAAACTTTGTCGACGTCTCAGGCACTTGCTAGTATGTTTCTACTCAAAATATGAGGCTTTCGAATAACTTATCCTACCGAAAATTACTGCAAAGAAGTCTTTCATATATTTTGAATTCTGGGTAACATTGAACAAAGTAATCGAATCATCAAAAATTTAAAAATTTCCACATTTCATTCAGTTAACGAACCAAAAAATTTGGCCGCATATCGAAAATCACCGATGTATGACGTAACGTCACACTGGTAGTTATGACTAAGCCACTGATTTGCATGGAGACATCCCCTCCCTCCCTCCCTCCTGGATGTATCATTCCTTCAACAAGAAGGAATGATACATCGCCCTCGGTACGGTTGCCCTGACCTCGAGCCAAATATTTTCCCGCCTGGCCCTTCCACTCAGTCGATAAGTGCATATTATTCATTTGTATTTCCTGTACATCAGAGGGCATGCTTTAGATTAGTCTTCTCTCAGCACGTTTCCTCAGCTGTAAGGATTCCATCAAACTATTACCACCGTTTTCGTCGATACTCGACTTTGGAAAATAAAACACCCGCGGAAACGTTTCCAAAATGTCCGTCAGTCTTGCGTATTATCGACAGATCGGATCGAAATCCACCAATCCCAGCCACTAGTGTGACCTTCGAGCCTTCTTTATACGTCATGCTAGCGGCCTGTGATTGGTGGATCTCGAACCGATCTGTCGATAACATGTATGATTGATGGAAATTTTGAAAATGTTTCCGCAGGTGTTTTGTTTTCGAAAGTCGCGTATCAACGAAAACAGTGGTAGGAGCTGTTAGGAGCTATATTAGAACTTTCGGAGTTGTTTCCGCTTTGGGAGATTTGGAATTCTTACCCCCTGGAGTCAAGATCAGATGTATCTCTCGCTTGTATACCTCGTAGTTCCTTTTTCCTTCTTTTTCCTGCATGGAGTATTATCGTAGTTTTCTTTATTCTGACGCCGGTAGAGATCGCTCGTTGCCTTTTAGTTTTCACCGCAAGTGCTGTAAATAGTTGGACTAGCCTGACTTTCCATAAATGCGTTAAATCATTCCGACCGCCTAGTACTTCACAGTGGTTGGCTTGGGGAACTCCAGTGCCTTACGCCACGCGTCTACGACACTGGGAACACGACGTGCATCATTTGGAATATTAATTATGATGCCCGTTTGCACAATAGGAATTATAATATAGACATTTCGTCAAGAAAATATTTTATGTTTAAGAGCCAAGCTAATGATTAAAGCATATGAACTGGATATCTAGGAGCAAAAGTTATCTTCGGCAAACGACACATGGGATGTATGCATGCATTTTCAAAGAGACTGCTTAATGATTTATAGCCTTTCCGGCTCTTTGAGAAAAGACGGAGACAAAAGGTGATACACCAAAGTGGCTTTATCACCTCTCTTAGAAAAGTTTTGTTTTTGGTAAACTGACTTGTTCAAATAATTATTTCTAGATCATTTAGAAGGTAAAATTGTTTTCTCTCGTCCTTTTGTTATGTTACTTTGTTTACTGATTACTTTGTTATACTTTGCAGAATGATTACAAAAAATAGGCTGACCTTCATTTCGAACAATACTTTTGCTGACATGCCTTTAGAGATGCTGTAAGTATAAATGCAATCTCGGTTTGCGAAAACTGCCACAAATAAAAAAAATCCGCACCAGCGAACAAAAACTTCTTGTCGCCGGCAAATTAACATATCATCCTCGAAATTTTGGTTGCATTTTGGTTGTTTGTCTTTTTGGAACTTTTTAATTCTTATTTTTGGTATTTTTATATGTTATTTTTTTTGCAAGTTTATAAGTAAAATAGTGGTATTGTAATTTTAACTAGAAGCGGAGGCTTTAGCTTTTAATTTCTAATTTCAAATATTGTAAGGTGCCATTGTGCTCCGGTAATCAACGGTACGCAAATTGATGAATCATTATCATTATCATTAACATTATCACTATCACTATCACTATCACTATCACTATCACTATCACTATCACTATCACTATCACTATCACTATCACTATCACTATCACTATCACTATCACTATCACTATCACTATCACTATCACTATCACTATCACTATCACTATCACTATCACTATCACTATCACTATCACTATCACTATTGCTATCACTATCGCTATCACTATCACTATCACTATCACTATCCCTATCCTTATCACTATCGCTATCACTATAATTATCACTATCACTATCACTATCGCTATCGCTATTGCTGTTGCTGTCGCTATCGCTATCGCTATCACTATCACTATCACTATACCTATCACTATCACTATCATTATCACTATCACTATCACTATCACTATCACCATCACTATCACTATCAGTACCATTATCATTATCAATATCATGCTCATTTTCATTATTATCATCATTATCATCATCATTATCATCATCATTATCATTATCAATATCATTATCACTGTCACTGTCACTGTTACTGACACAGTCCCTGCCACTGTCATTCTCATTCTCATTCTCATCCTCATTCTCATTCTCATTCTCATTCTCATTCTCATTCTCATTGCAGCTGTCATTCTCATTGTGATTATCATTATCTTTATCATCGTCATCATCATCGTTATCATCATTGTCATCGCCATTGCCATTGTCATTGTCATTGTCTTTGTCGATTATCATCATTGTCATTATCATTATCTATCATCATCATATTTTTATTCCAGCGAGGACAAAAGGGCACGCTGGAGAGTGGTGTCTATACCTCTATACTAAATCGGTGGATAATGCAGTTTATTATTCAAACTTTTATACACTGTACGAATTCTAATTCTCTGATTGGTTGATTTGTACCACGTGACACTAGATTGTGACAAAACAACCTCCTTGAAGTTATTATCGAGGTGTAATAGCCGTGGTATAAATTCAATACACCAGGCCTACGACATGACTTGGGACCATTCACACGCGTACGACATTTTCACTTGCAAAATTTAATATGCAAAGGTCTGCACCAGGATTTACAGAGCGAAAGAGTTCTCACAAACGTAAACAAATATTTTAGCTGTCCTGTGCTTTGATAAACTTTCTAACGAGATGTTTTTTCGCTTTTATCCGTTCCGTACTTTTCAAGAAAGGACTTCGTGTAAACCAGTCAACAACAACTTCGTCCGCCATTGTGACGCAAGAAAACTTCTCTTATGTTCCCTACTCAGTAGAAATTTGTCACAAAATACGTATGTTCTATAGATTTCAGCTACGATTGTCGCAGTGTTTTAAAACATGTTTAAAAATCCTACGACAATTTTTTGGACGCACACAACAGGCGTACGTGAGTTGTAGGTTGGATTTACATGAAACAATTCATGTCGTAGGCCTGTCGTAAACTTGTCACATGCGACAAAGTCGTACTGTGTAAATCGGCCCTTATGATCCATCAAATATTATCGCTCAGGAGCGATTGCCTGAATGCATCACGTGACTGAAGTGATATCCCCCAATATGTTCAGGCACGTGACTTGCTTAGACCTATCGCGCCAAAATAATTAAGAGATAATAAATCCAATAGCACAATCACAACAAACAGTACTTTACTTGTTCTAAACACTTAAAACACAACGGCTTAGAAAGTTACAAAGTAAAAAAAAAAAAACTACAATAAGTTATCCTTTGAGCTTCGCTCTGGGCCACATGCAACCTATTGCGGAGTTATTTATAATTTATCAGTTATTTTCGCTAGCACGCGATTGGTCATAACAAATCACGTGCCTAAAATTTCCCCAGCTAAAATTGGCCAATATCCTTGTGATATTCCACATTTTTTTTTAAATCGCGCGTGTTGCAAAAAATGTTTGAAGAATAGTAAATACAATAGGCTCTATTTGGAGCGAAAATATGTTCGGATATTTGGTCTTGGAAGCCAACAGTTTTCCCAGAGTTTAAAGCGTTCGTCTTTCAGAACAGATTTTGTCCAGGAATGAAAAGCCTTGCACATTTTGGCGCCTAATCGAAGCTATATATATTTCACACCCGTTCATGAAATAATTGCTTAATTTAATCAGTCATGTAGCTTTCCAATATTGTTGAAGGTTACTTCATGGCAATTTAATCAAACACATCGATGGAAAAGGTTTTCATGGCCTTCACGGTCTTCAGGTTTTGTAAGTCC
Organism: Platygyra sinensis; assembly: GCA_019787425.1. Taxonomy (NCBI): domain Eukaryota; kingdom Metazoa; phylum Cnidaria; class Anthozoa; order Scleractinia; family Merulinidae; genus Platygyra; species Platygyra sinensis. Next base: position 10,526 of record JAHPZR010036903.1, read on the forward strand.
TTTTTGTATGTTTTTGCTCTCTTTGTTTGCTTTAACCGTACACAGACCACAATAGTTGTTTACAACTGACTGATGAACTAACCAACAGAAACGCTATGGTGTCATTACGTGTATAAGAACAACCTGAAGATTTTGCTAGGTCTTGGGGCTTCCAACATAGATCTTAATGTTTGTGGGATTCACATCCGTTCTCTCCCTCCATAGAAAGTTACCACTGCACAGAGGTCTATACAGAAGCAATGAGAATGAGAATGAGAATGAGAATGAGAATGAGAATGAGGATGAGAATGAGAATGAGAATGACAGTGGCAGGGACTGTGTCAGTAACAGTGACAGTGACAGTGATAATGATATTGATAATGATAATGATGATGATAATGATGATGATAATGATGATAATAATGAAAATGAGCATGATATTGATAATGATAATGGTACTGATAGTGATAGTGATGGTGATAGTGATAGTGATAGTGATAGTGATAGTGATAATGATAGTGATAGTGATAGGTATAGTGATAGTGATAGTGATAGCGATAGCGATAGCGACAGCAACAGCAATAGCGATAGCGATAGTGATAGTGATAGTGATAATTATAGTGATAGCGATAGTGATAAGGATAGGGATAGTGATAGTGATAGTGATAGTGATAGCGATAGTGATAGCAATAGTGATAGTGATAGTGATAGTGATAGTGATAGTGATAGTGATAGTGATAGTGATAGTGATAGTGATAGTGATAGTGATAGTGATAGTGATAGTGATAGTGATAGTGATAGTGATAGTGATAGTGATAGTGATAGTGATAGTGATAGTGATAGTGATAGTGATAGTGATAGTGATAATGTTAATGATAATGATAATGATTCATCAATTTGCGTACCGTTGATTACCGGAGCACAATGGCACCTTACAATATTTGAAATTAGAAATTAAAAGCTAAAGCCTCCGCTTCTAGTTAAAATTACAATACCACTATTTTACTTATAAACTTGCAAAAAAAATAACATATAAAAATACCAAAAATAAGAATTAAAAAGTTCCAAAAAGACAAACAACCAAAATGCAACCAAAATTTCGAGGATGATATGTTAATTTGCCGGCGACAAGAAGTTTTTGTTCGCTGGTGCGGATTTTTTTTATTTGTGGCAGTTTTCGCAAACCGAGATTGCATTTATACTTACAGCATCTCTAAAGGCATGTCAGCAAAAGTATTGTTCGAAATGAAGGTCAGCCTATTTTTTGTAATCATTCTGCAAAGTATAACAAAGTAATCAGTAAACAAAGTAACATAACAAAAGGACGAGAGAAAACAATTTTACCTTCTAAATGATCTAGAAATAATTATTTGAACAAGTCAGTTTACCAAAAACAAAACTTTTCTAAGAGAGGTGATAAAGCCACTTTGGTGTATCACCTTTTGTCTCCGTCTTTTCTCAAAGAGCCGGAAAGGCTATAAATCATTAAGCAGTCTCTTTGAAAATGCATGCATACATCCCATGTGTCGTTTGCCGAAGATAACTTTTGCTCCTAGATATCCAGTTCATATGCTTTAATCATTAGCTTGGCTCTTAAACATAAAATATTTTCTTGACGAAATGTCTATATTATAATTCCTATTGTGCAAACGGGCATCATAATTAATATTCCAAATGATGCACGTCGTGTTCCCAGTGTCGTAGACGCGTGGCGTAAGGCACTGGAGTTCCCCAAGCCAACCACTGTGAAGTACTAGGCGGTCGGAATGATTTAACGCATTTATGGAAAGTCAGGCTAGTCCAACTATTTACAGCACTTGCGGTGAAAACTAAAAGGCAACGAGCGATCTCTACCGGCGTCAGAATAAAGAAAACTACGATAATACTCCATGCAGGAAAAAGAAGGAAAAAGGAACTACGAGGTATACAAGCGAGAGATACATCTGATCTTGACTCCAGGGGGTAAGAATTCCAAATCTCCCAAAGCGGAAACAACTCCGAAAGTTCTAATATAGCTCCTAACAGCTCCTACCACTGTTTTCGTTGATACGCGACTTTCGAAAACAAAACACCTGCGGAAACATTTTCAAAATTTCCATCAATCATACATGTTATCGACAGATCGGTTCGAGATCCACCAATCACAGGCCGCTAGCATGACGTATAAAGAAGGCTCGAAGGTCACACTAGTGGCTGGGATTGGTGGATTTCGATCCGATCTGTCGATAATACGCAAGACTGACGGACATTTTGGAAACGTTTCCGCGGGTGTTTTATTTTCCAAAGTCGAGTATCGACGAAAACGGTGGTAATAGTTTGATGGAATCCTTACAGCTGAGGAAACGTGCTGAGAGAAGACTAATCTAAAGCATGCCCTCTGATGTACAGGAAATACAAATGAATAATATGCACTTATCGACTGAGTGGAAGGGCCAGGCGGGAAAATATTTGGCTCGAGGTCAGGGCAACCGTACCGAGGGCGATGTATCATTCCTTCTTGTTGAAGGAATGATACATCCAGGAGGGAGGGAGGGAGGGGATGTCTCCATGCAAATCAGTGGCTTAGTCATAACTACCAGTGTGACGTTACGTCATACATCGGTGATTTTCGATATGCGGCCAAATTTTTTGGTTCGTTAACTGAATGAAATGTGGAAATTTTTAAATTTTTGATGATTCGATTACTTTGTTCAATGTTACCCAGAATTCAAAATATATGAAAGACTTCTTTGCAGTAATTTTCGGTAGGATAAGTTATTCGAAAGCCTCATATTTTGAGTAGAAACATACTAGCAAGTGCCTGAGACGTCGACAAAGTTTAATAGATTGACAACGTTTTTCCGGAGCCCACGCAGAAATGCGGAGATGTCCTGATCCCAGAATAGGAGGTTTGGTACATGGTATATTAAGTTTGCTCTGTGCTGAGAATTAAGCCTTCAGTGCTTATGGTTCGTCTCAAAAATCCCTTCAAAGTTAATGGAATGGCTTTTGGAGAGCGACTTCAGAATACCCGGTCACGATTGCGTAACATTGAACGCTTGCTCCAGTAGTCCCGCAGTGGTGTTGTATAGCGATATGCACTGTTTACAAACAAGTCTTTTGATATTTAAATTTTGCTAACCACAGAACAAAAGAATCCTTTATTTCGAGAACCAATAAACCTTCGGTTGGCACATTAATGACAATAGGAGACGTAACGATGAGTATCGCCATTTTATGGGTTGATGAACGTAAGACGAGTAAAACTATTGCTATGAAAGCAAGACGAGTAAAACTATTTCTATGAAAGTAAGACGAGTAAAACTATTGCTCCAGCAGTCCCGCAGTGGATAAAATGAATATTAAAGATGATTTCCAGTCCGAACTGCGCAGTCTCATAACCCTAATGTTTATCGGGCGCACTCGATGGTATGCGAATCGATGTTATTCGTTAAGAACCACATACCTTATCTTTGAGACCTTTCAAAGTCCTTTTCCAACAGATTCATTGATTTTTACAGCTGTGAAGTTGTTTCATGAAGTGATATGAGCAAGAACGAAGTATTAAGCTTCGACCGGTTCGTATCCATAATGGCGGTTGCTTTTAAACTTTGAATTTACTTCATGTAAGTAGTTGCGAAATGGTTACATTTTGTGATATTTTACATGAAGCAAAACAAGAAACCAAAACAAACTCTCGAGAGTGCGCAGTACGGACTGGAAATCAACTTTAAAACTCCGGGTTTCGGCTCATGGATTGTAGAACGAAATCTTTTCATGTGTAACGCGCTTGTTTCGGCTGATGGATTTTAGAACGAGGTATAATCATGTGTAGCACGCTTGTTTCGTGTATACATTAAGTTTTTCTCGTTTGTTTCCATATGCAAATATTTATTGACTGCGGGACTACGGGAGCAGGCATTTAATGTCACGCAATCGTGAACGGGTATTCTGAAAGTTAGCCCTTCAGGAGCACACAGGTAGTCATCTACCGCACAAAATTTAAAAACACAAGCTTTCAACGACCTAACAGCTGGTAAACATAGACACTCTTGACCTTTCACCAATTGAACAAAGTTTAACACAGGAGAACTCAAACCGACATGTACCTGCATGTACGCCCTCGCACTAAAAAGGATTGTTGAGCAAAATGGCTCATCGCATTGAGAAAAACTAACAATGGCTTGAAAGCTATATCAGAAAGGAACAAAACCTCCTATTATGAGGTACTTCTGTTGAAAACCTGAAGAGAAAACGGCGGGCGTTTTGGGTGGCCTTTACTTGACCGGAAGTTAAGATGGCGGTAACCCCACTTGATTCGATTTGTTTTCAATAAAATTTGGAACAAAAAACGCACACAAAACAACAAACAGTTGTACTCACAAACAATATCCACTACAAAGCTTGCACATTTATGCCAAATTAGTGAATAATTGCGCATTAATAGCTTGTATTATCCTCTTTTTTTTAATTCAATGGAGTCCCGACACCAAATCTGGGCAAGTTGAGCGAAGCTTCGACTTGTTGCTATGTGACGTCACACTGGCAGTGATGAGTGGGTCTCTGACAGATACTCGAAAACAATAGAGTCACCCCCTCCCTCTTGGATACATCAATTAACATATTGCAACAATGCTTTCACAATATAATGTCAACAAGGCGATCAAACTACTTCGTCGTTTTAACACATTTTACTTATATTATAGCCATGAATTAAAACTTACAGTCTCCATAGACTTACAAGTCCAGTGAAAGTGTCGCGGCTGATATGAGTGATTTGGTTGTAATCTAAATAACTTGAAGAAGTAAATAAATACCGTAGTCACCGGCTGAACATCCAAATATTTGCCAGCCAAATGAATTTTATTCATTTTCACTGCTCTGGGGTGTACAAAATATAAGTATGGGGAATAGAAGACGCTGATAATATAATTATCACGTCAATGTGTTTTAAATTGGTTTCTTTACAGATAATAGGCAAGCAGAATGCAGTTTTATGTCAAAGGTGAAAACAACAACATATAGAGCTTTTAGGGACCATATCAGTTACGTTAAAAATGAATCTACGGAGTTCCACGACATGAAATCTAAAAACATATCAAAAGAAAGAAGTATTCAAAGGAAAGTTCGAAATTGTCATAGAAGCCTACGGGAGATGACATTCACTCCA